>PVJX010008299.1:7455-66471 GCA_004027295.1 Dolichotis patagonum | reverse complement strand
CTCTCTCTCTCTCTCTCTCTCTCTCTCTCTCTCTCTCTCTCAAACCTTTTTGAGACAGGGTCTCACTATGCAGTTTAAGCTGGACTTGAGCTCACTTTGTAGCTCAGGGTGGTCTTGAACTTGCAATGATTTTTCTGCCTCAGCCCCCCAAGTGCGGTTACTACAGGCATGTGCGAGCATGCCCTGCCCTTAATCTTATTTTATTAACTTAAAAATACATTCATTTATATATATACTTACAATACCTAATAATTACATTCATCCTGGGGAACCAGAAAATACACATAATCAGAATTGAATCTGTTTTGTTTTCTTTTACTTTCCTTTCCAGCACACCTTTCTCCTTTCTTACCCATATTCCCTTGATTTCTCTATACAGTCTACCTTTCTGATATTATTTGTTTTTATTACAATTTTTGGTTTCTCACATCAGCTAAACCATGTCATATTTAAAATTCTCCATTTCATTTATTTCACTTCACAGTATGGTTTAAAAATGCACCCATCATCCTTCAAAAATTCAAATTTATCATTCATTATGGCTAATATTACACATTGTATATGGGGCACATTTTTATCCATTAATTTTTGATGACTATGTATAGCATATTCATAATTTTATTATTATGTATTGTGTTGCTGTAGAGATGAATATGCATGTGTCAGTGTAATATGACATCTTTTTAACTCATCAATGGAGACATCCAGAAGAGGTTTAGGTGTGTTAAATGATGTTTCTATTTTTAGTTGTAAAAATTCTGTATTGATTTCCATAGTATATGTTTTAGTTTACATTCACACCAACAATATAAAAGTGTTATCTCTTTTCCGCAAAACCTTATCAGCATTTTTTTTCTTTTTGAGGTTTTCATAGTAGCCATTTTTTCTGCTGTAAGGTGGAAAGAAATCACAGTACTGTTTTGAGTTGAATTAATCTAAAAGCCAAACATGAAGGACATTGTTATGGACTTACTGACCATTTTACTTTTTATTAAAAGGAACTATTCAATTTACTTACCCCAGTTTTTTATTGGATTTCTCTGGTGGGGGGGTCTAAATTTTTGAATTTTTCTATATTCTAGATTATATTTTTCTGTCCAGATAGTACCTGAAAAATTTTGTTTTCTCATTTTTTCATTTTCTTCACTTTGTTTATTTTTCCTTTTATTCTGCAAGTTTTTAATTTTGATATAACCCCATTTGTTGATTTCTGATGTTATTTATTTGCAACAGAGAATCTGTTCAGAAAATCCTTGCTTTTGCCTATAAGTTAAACAGTTTTAGCTACTTTTCCAGCAGATTGAGGCTTTCTGTTGCTATATTTAGTCACTGATCCATTTGGATGTGATTTTCCTACAGAGTTAGAAGATGTGCATCTAGATTCACTCTTCTGGATAACCAGCACCAATGTCTAAATAGGCTATATTTTCTTCAGTTTACGTTTTTGTCTAAATTAGATAGTTGAGGCTGCATGGAGTTGTTTAAGCATGCTCACAACTATCTCATTCATGAAAATGTTAATTATTGTTTTCTGGAATTCTAAATTTAACCATATTTGCCTAGTATAACTTGAAGTCTGGGATTGTAATACTTCCAGCTTTGCTCTTTTCTCTCATAATTTCTTTGGCTGTTCTAGGTCTTTTCTTGTTTCGCCTAACTTTTGAATTGTTTTTTTTCTCATTCTATAGGGAATGCTCATGGTATTTTGACTGTAATTTTATTAATTATACATAATATTTGTAGTATTGTCACTTTGGCAATATTGTTTTTACTTTCTAGAAACAAGAGAACTTATTCTATTTATTAATTCAGTCTTCTATTCTTTTTTTCAGAGTACTATAGATTTTATTGCAGAGGTGTCCCATCTCCTTGTTCAAGTTAATTCATAAGAAATTGAGTTATTTTAATCTTTCCAGAGTTAATTTGCTGATTTCTTTCTCATTGTGTACATTGATAATATGCAAGAATTATAATTTTTTGTGTTTTTCAATTTTGTATCCTGCCAATTTTCTCAAATGTTTATTAGTTCTGGTGGCTTTATACTGGAGTTGTTTTGTTTCAATTTTGTAGTGTGGATATCTATGTAAAAGGTATGTTATCTGTGAGTAAGTATAATGTGACACCTTCCTTTTTTATTTAGATATCTTTTTTCCTATTGCCTGATGTCTCTGGATACAATTTTTATTAAAAAATAGATGTTATGAGAGAAGACACTCTTGCTCCTGATTTTATAAGTAATGTGTTGAGATTATCCTAATTTAATATGACGTTGGCAATAGACTTGTCATAGTAGCTTTTATCACTTCTATCTTTTGTAACTTTATTTTTATTAGTACATGTTTGTCATATATGTTGATCGCATTCATCAGAGGGAATTTATAGTTTTACATAGCATATTTTAATTTTTTTCCCATTCCCTTCCCCACTCTTGAATCCTGCCTTCCCTCCCCATTTAGGGTTGCTTTGTCTCCATTTTTCCTTCTATTATTTTTCCCCTTCCCTCTACACCCTCACTTTGTGTCCTTTATATTTGAACATTGTCTTCTTTTTCCCAATATCTATCATACATTTTTGCCCTTATTCACACATTTTGTTTCCCAGACAAAACAAACTATGCAATATTTAAACATATGTGTCTGATTTATTTCACTTAAAAGTATAATCTTACATTATATCCATTTACCTAAAAATGTGTCAGGTTTATCCTTATTTATGCCCGAGTATTATTCCACTGCATATAAAACCATTTTCTTTATCTATTCATCCAGTGATGGACATCTAGGCTGTTTACAAAACTTAGCTATTACTAATTTTGCAACTTTAACCATAAGCATGCATATATCATTGCAGTATGATGTTTTTAACTCTTCTGGAAAGATATCAAGAAGAAGATTATCTGGAACTGCTAGTTTTAGAGTTTTGAGTAGTTACCATACATTTTTTCATAATTAGCTCAGCAATTTATACTCAGCAGCAGTGGAGAGTGGTTGATTTTCCCTTAAAGCCTTGCCAGTATTTACTATTGGTTGATTTCTTGATGATAGCCATTCCTTTCAACAGTCAATGGAACACAATATAAGGTGCAAAAACAACTCCAAACACACTCAGCTACCTTATTGTTGACAAAGGAAACAAACATTGGAAGTAATATAGCCTTTTTAATAAATGATGATTGCAAAAACTGTCTTTTACATACTGAAGATTCAATCCAGACCCACATCTCTCACCATGCACCAAACTAAAATTGAAATGAATCAAATATCTAAATATTAAAACAAAAAGCCTTAAACTGCTGAAAGATAAAGTAAAATAAGTAAAACTCTTGAAAACTTTATGAACCAAATTGTAATTGCATAGGAAATATTACAAAGAATCAACAACTGGCATCCCATGTTAAAATGCTTCTTGCATGACGAAAGAAACCACTGGCAGAGTGCTGTTCCTCAGACAAAAGATTTAATTCAAAAATACATGAATAGCTCAGAAAACCAGACTCTCCAAATTCAAAGACCTAACCCTAAAAAGAGCGTCTGAAATTACTAGACACTTCTCAGATGAAAAATACAAACCTACTAAATATGTGAAAAAATATGCAACATCATTGGCCATTTGAGATATGCAAATTAAAACAATACTAAGATATCGTTTCCATCTCTATGGAAGATCCTATATACATTTTTTTCTGAAAGTGTTACATTATGAGTGGATGTTAGAATTTGTTAAAGCATTGTCTATATTATTAAGATGATCACATTTTAAAAATTTTGTCCTTGTTTCTGCTTTTTTGTTGTGTTACATTTGTTGATTTATCTATGTTAATCAATGTTTGCGCTCCTGGGATGAAACTCACTAAAAACTCATATGGTTTTCATTTGGTTTTGTTTTGTTTTTGGTACTGGGGATTGAACTCACAACCTTGCACCTTGTTTTTTAAATTTTTTTGTTGCATCACATTTGCAAGAATCTTTTGATAATTTTGCGTCTGTGTCCATTAAGAAAATTGGCCCATAGCTTTCGATTTTTGAGCTTCCAGTTTTCCTTCCTTTTAATGGATGGGTTTGAAGAGTATTGCTTTTAATTCTTCCCATAAACTATGGTGAAATTCACTGATGCATTCACTGGATCCTGGACTTTTCTTATTTGGCAGTGTTTTTTTTTTTAATTTCAGCTATTGTTTTATTTTCTGTTATTGGTGTAACCAGGGATTTTATATCTTTTTGCTTCCATTTTGGTAACCCATGTGTGTTTAGAAATACAATCCATGTTTTCTAGGTTTGCTGTTTTTTTTGAAAACAAATTTTTCAAATAGTGTCTCAATACTATGGATTCCAGTGCTGACTATGGTGATTTCACTTTTTTCATTCATAATTTCATTGAGATGAGTATTTTCTTTCCTTTTGATAATTTTCACTAAGGTGTTATCAATCTTGATTATCCCTTCAAAGGACAAGATCATTCATTCATCGATCCTTTGTATTTTGGGAAAAATGTCTCAATTTTACTGCTTTTCACATTGATCTTACTATTCTTTCTTTCTACAGTGTTTGGATTTAGATTTTTCTATAGGACATTGAGATACAGCATTGCCTTATTTATTTGGGATCATTGTATTCATTTTGTGTGATCATTCATACATATAAAGTTTCTTCTTATTACTGCTTTCATTGTGTTCCATTGGATTTGATATGTTCTGCTGTTCTAGGTATTTAAAAAAATTTTTTTCTTTGATTTTGTCTGTGATGAATTGATTACTAACAAGTGTGTTATTTAATTTTTATTGGTTAACATAGTTTCTTGTGATTTCTTTTGCTGTTGATTCGTGTTTTATTCTGCCATCATCTCACATTTTGTAGGAATTACTTGATTTTTTGCATGAATTTAAGCATACTTCATGCTCTAAAGTATCTGTTTCAAAGAAGTTCATGTGCTTTTAAGTTTTTTTAATGGAACAACTTCTATGTTAAGTTTTATATATTTTTGGAGAAAGTTTCATGTGTTTCTAAGAAAAAAATGTGTATTCAGGGCCTGTTGAATGAGGCACATTTTTGTTATCTGTTAAACTCATTTATTACATGGTTAACTTCAACTCTGATATTTCTTTTATGTACATAAAATTTCTGTATTTGTAATTTATTTGTCCTATTTATAGCATGTACAGAATACTTAAAATATAATTTTTGAGAAGGGAAATTCAACTCCAAACAAAGCATAACACCTTACAGCATAGAATGTAACTCTCACTAATACTATAACAATCAAATTTAGACCAAACTTTCTTGCAGTCAAAGCAGAAGAAAAATTTTATGTTATTTGACAGTAAAACAAAGCTTCCTGTTGCCATTAGTTTTAATAAGACCCAAGCCAAACCTTACAGCACTAAAACCCATTTAGAAAATATTACTTAGGACCCTGTATCAAGGAAATGGTTTTTTATTCATTATAGATGCTAACTTTTCATGACCTATTATATAACTTCTAGGCATTATTCTAAGCACTGTACATGTGTTAAACATAATTCTGTGAGGTAAGTAGCATATTTTTTATAGAAGAAAAAACTAGGTGAAGATAGACCAAGTAGTTTGCCCATGTTCATACAGATGGTAAAATTTTAAACCTAGGAATGTTTCATAGTACAAGGAACCCCCCAAATTTGCAGGGGTTATGTTCCTAGCATACTTGCAATTGTGAAAAACCACAAATATGTGATACTGTCAGAAAAATGCATGTAAGTATCTGTTTTTACATTTTAAACCCTGAATATGCTAATATTCCTGAAATTATGCGGTAGTAAAGCCTTAGAAGGTGTAGGGCATTCTGACATCATCTTATGGATCTTAGGGTAGGGCTTTTAAGAACACAACTGAGAACAATGGAGACAGCTACATGCAGCACATCAACTTGTTAAAATGCAGAGATGGGGTACAGGGCAGCAACAAATCGGCAGCAAGGAGAACTGAATAATATTTTTAGTTTGTATACTTGCAAACCTCCTGCCAAGAAATTGTTGTGAGGATATTTGTGGTTTCCATGAAAACGCGGCAGACTCTTTGAAAAATTATTAGTCAGGTTCTAAGAGAAAATCTGTGGAGTGAGGCCAGGCACTCCGAACTGTGACATTGCCAGAGAATATCCTATGTTACAAACTACTTATCTTCAAGTGTTTAGGTTTTTTTAGTTGTTAATCTCCTATTACTTTGTTTTGAAATTCTATATTATTGTTTTACTTTTTCTTTTTTCATTTGAAAATAAACTCTGATATTTCTTTGTTGATTTTTCTTTCTGTTTGGAGAGTATCTTGAGAGTGACACATTGAAATTCCCCATTACAATTGGATTAGTGTTTCTCTGTTCTTTTGGGCCCAGTAGTTTTGGGTTTATGAAATGGAGTGCAAGCACACTTGGTACATATCTATTTACAATTGTACCTTTTGCAACGTTCCCTTTTTTCTTATGTACCGACCTATTTTGTTTTCAGATCAGTTTTGCATTTATGTCTTCTTTCTTTGAATATAGGATAGGTATTGCTTGTTTTCAAGCCCTAGTTACATCAAATATCATTTCCTATCCATTCATATTCAGTCTTTGTATTTCATTATAAAAGAGTGTGTGTCCCTGGTAGCCAACAGATAATTGAAAATTGTTTGTTGATCCAATCAGATAGTCTGGGTTTTGGAATGTTAATACCATTAACATTGAGAGTTATCATTGCAAGTTACTTCTGGATCCTCTTATTTTATTATTTTTCTAGTGGTTTTTTTTTCCCTGTTTGAGTATTTGTGTGGTTTCCTTTGTGCTTCTAGATGCTGAGGACCTCCTGTCTCTATCTATAAAGAGGTAATTATTATTTGTTTAGTAGCTTTTGCATTTATTTTTTGTTGATCATGAATTTCATCAAGACTTTTTTTTACCATGAGTATTTATTTCTTCCCCAATTTTTAAGGATAGATTATTCAGGATATATAATACTAGCTTGTAAATTGATTTCTTTAGGGCTTGAAAAGCTTCACTTCAGTATCTCCTGGCCTTTAAATTTTATGCTGAAAAACACTATTGTAATTTATTGACTTGCTTGTAAAGTTGTTTTTCTCTAATAGCTTTTAGTATTTTCTCTTTGTGCTGAATTTCTAGAATTTTGACTATCATTTCTTGGTCAGTTTCTTTCCAGGTTGTGGTTATTTTTAGTTCTACATGTTTCATTCACATGAAAACTGAATTCTTTCCATAAATTTTGAAAATTTTCCATCATAATTTTAGTGATGAAAATTTTTATATCTTTTGAGTCACCAGCTAGTCTTTCCTTTACTCCTTAATTCTTGATAGATTTTTTTCTTGAGTCATCAAGCAACTTTTGGATCCTGCTTCTTTGACGTCTTGCTGTTTTAAGGGTATCACTGCACACATGATCTATCACTTCAGCAGTCTTCGTAAGTTCTGACACTTTTTCCTCACATTGCTCATTCCCACTGCACATTGTGCATACTTTCAGTTCAAATTTTTGTACACAGGATTTCTGCTTCATTTTTTTTCATAATCTCTAATGTTTAGTTGGTTTTTTTTTCAACTGGTAATCAAACTCAGGACCTCTAGCTTGCCAGGTAGAGCCATGCCGCTGAGTTACACCTGCAGACCTTCTAATGTTTGCTTCTAATGTTTGCTTTAATGGTCACTCATATGTTGCATAATTCTGTCTAATTCAATAAGCTTTTTTTTTGTCTTTTCTAAGCTTTTGAATATACTAGAAATTGTAAACCTCATCTGTTTATTTACATCTTCTTTGAGTTCAGTAATCATCATAATAATTTGTTAGTTTTTTCTCTGAATTATCTAAACATTTTAAAGATTTTTAAAATTATTTGGCTGTTTCTTGGTTTCCTTCAGTGTCTTTGTCTTTTTATTTTGAAGGTAGTAAAATGCAACAGAACAACATGGAATAAATCCAATTGAAGCAATGTAGTGAAGTTGGTTCAGAACTTCACAGCAGGTTACCAGGATAACTATAATAGGTACCACAGTATATCTTGTTATCTTCACAATAGTTGTTCTGTCAATCAGGTATAGCAAAATCAAAAGAAATACAGAATATTATAGAACTTATCAAAACAGAATATTGAATAGAGCAATATCATTAATGAGGACAAAGCAAAACAGTGATAAAAATATTTGCCTTCAAAGAGATGGTATTTGCTATATTTTATATATAGCAAATTCCCCTTATTTGCTATATTTCATAAGGTCAGCCTTCCACGAGATGCTCAGATCTCTGGCTCGCACTTGCTAATGGGAGGGTGGAGGTGAGGTTGGGGGAGGATGGGTTGTTTGATTCTCAGCCTACACGCCTGTAGACTCACAGCTGCTTACCAGGGCAGCGAGCTGGTTGCTTGGTTTCCCAGTGCCCTAAGTTCCCGGATCTCAGGAGATGCTGTTGGTTCTTGCCCTGGGGTGGCCGCAGCTTGCCAGACCACAGCCACTTACCAGGGCAGCAGGCTGGTTGCTTGGTTTCCCAGCACCCTAAATTCCAATATGGCACAGATTTCAGGAGACACTGCTTCTTGCCCTGGGGAGGCCACAGCTTGCCAGACTGCGGCCACTTTCCAGGGCGGCAGGCTGGTGGCTTGGTTTCCCAGCTTGATTTCAGCTTTTTGAGATTTAAGAGATTTTAAAGTTGTGTTATATTCATGTACTAAATCTTGACAAAAAATGTAAATATTTTGTAAACATGAACTAAAAATAAAGATTATTACAATAATAATGAAAATAGTGAAATAAGATCTAGAGATAAAGGGACAGAGGAAGGTGGGGAGGTAAAGGGGAATAAGAAGGAATCATATTAACTTGTGTACATGTGCTGCCTCCCAAACTGATTTTAAACTTCATGTATTGCTAATACATACTAATACAATAACATTTAAAAAAACTTTTTTTGTTACTGAGGATTGAACTCAGAACCTTGAGCTTGCCACGAAGGTGAATTGCTGCTGGGCTAAATCCCTAGCCCCCCAAAAAAGACATTTTAATGCCTTGTTTTCTTTCCTCATGTTTCTGCAGTTTTTGTGCTGAAAGTTGAAGGTGGAAATACTCTGACGATACAGTGGATATCTTTTTCTCCCTGTGGTGAGATACTGGCTTTGGTTATGTTTTGTTGTTTACAAATCTCTTCAATTTATACAGTGTGACAGTGTTACTCACTTTGTTACATTGCAGGATGAGAAAAATTATTAGTTATACTTGCATCTGCAGAAACAATCATATAGGAATCATACAATTTGAAGTTTCTTTCAAAATTTCATGATTTTCTTTCAGTAACTGGAAGACAATGGAATATTACTGAGTATTAGTAGTGTGGAAAATAGAGAATAAGACAAAGAGAGAAGAAGAATGAAGAAAATAATTTAGTTAAAAGTAAGAAGAAAACAGACAACAACAAATGAAACGATAAAAAGCAATAGGGCTTTCATAATTATATTTTTATATCTGGAATTAAGCATAAGGGAGAGATGATCAGAGAAGTTATGTGCAGGCATGGGAAAATGGAAAAAGAGGGAGATGGAGATAGGGAAAATTTGAAAGATGTTGAATGATGTGATATATTGGCATTATACCTGTGCTTGAATCTTCCATACAATTTTTGTGAGGTTTAAATTGAAATAACCAAGAAAAATTTTGTATAATATGAATTTCCAATTAATTCCAATTCTCATTTCACATATCCACACTCATCACAATTAAATACCAGGTAAAAATAAAAAATAAAAGGAAAAAGAGGAAAACAATAACAACACACATAAAAAACAGTAAAACAATTGTAGAGTTCTCTTAGTTCTTTATATTGTAGTCAGTGTTTCAGCTAGTGTTTTCCTCCCCCTTATTTTGATGTTGGAGAGAACATTTCTTGTAGTTTTGTGGCGATCTTAGCTCTAGCCTTCTGTTTGAAGCTATGAGGATGGATGAGTCAACCATTATTTGAACTAATTTCCCCCAATGACTTCTCTTGTTTACCAGTCAGTTAAATGTTTTAATTCACATATGGAACCAGCTCTTCAATCTCTCTGGAGGTATAGCTCCACTAAGTTCTATCTGTGCGCTTGTAGGCATGAGAATTTGGGTGCATTTGACTTTCACTTATGAATAGATGTCTTTAATTGTATTGGATGATGGGAAGCCTAGTGTCCAGATCAAGCTTTCAGACTTTTGCTAATGAATGTAACTTTTTTGTAATAGTCCCTGAATCTTTCTGACTGCTTTTTTTATGCTTATAAAATAATGATATAGCAAAACTTTTTCTGACAATGCACTACTCTCTGGCTTTTTTCTATGCCAAATTTTCTGTACACAACTGATAAAGTATCTCACATGAATTCAGTGGTGTTTCGTGTTTGTCCAAAGAGGGTCTTAGTGTCTGTGGCCTAAAAATATTGTGGGGCAGTGGAAAAAATATCTCATGGGTCTTGAACCAGTATTTTGTTGGGTACTGGGATGGAAGGATCCCACAATATTGCTGAGCTCTGCAGTGATTGCATGGTGGGCAGTAGGAAGGATAGCACATGAGCACAAAGTTCAGCAGCACTTTTTGATGGACAGTGGATAAGGACTTACTCTGACACTACTCTGTTGTCTTTTTTTTCCACACCCAGGTCACAATTATTCATGAGGATAGTATTCCTGTCAAAATCATTGCCCCACAATTCACTCAATGGCTGGTTCTGGCCTCCTAGCCAGGATAATTATCTTGTTTCTTTCTGTGTTTAAGGTTTATCAGTCCTCAATACACCGTACAAACACCCTATGAATGTTGCTCTGGCCTGCATCCTCCTAGTGAACTAACTTGTGGTACCCTTCTTTTGCAAATATCATGCTCACTGGACTGCATCTCCCTAAGGAAATTCAGGTAGAACAAGTAACCACTGGGCAGTGGTTGTCAAGCTAAGTGCTGATTGCTGCATCTTGACAACCACCCTTTTAATGTTTCTACCCTCAGAGTGTTAGATCATTTTCCAAAATGACATACTTATCAGACCTAAGCTACAAGCAGTGCCAAGATCATTTGGGATCCTTACTTACCTATATAAATATCCCTGACTCTGGAAATCATCTGATGGGCTTCTCCAAATTTCCTTCTTGTCTTTGAGTTTTTTGTTCTGTCTTTTGAAAAGTACCTACTGATGTTTTTGAGCATCTTCTGAGCACCTCCTGAACATTGCTACCTCTAGATCACCATGATGTTCCTTCTTTTGCTCTGGTTTTGATATCCTTAATGAATAACAATGTTGAGCACATTTTCATGTAATAATTGGGCATTTGTATTTTTTGAGAAATGTTTATTATTTTCATGTCTGTAATATTTATGGTTTTGTGGTATATTCTCCGAAATTATTAGCATAGTCTGGATGTTAATCTTTGATCAGATATATGATTTGCAAGTATTACATAATATTTCTCATTTTCATTCTGTTGATTAATATCCTTCAAAGCATAGATGTTTTTCAAATTATCTGGTTCAAATTACATAATTTTTGTTTCTTTCTTTCTTGTTTATTTATTTATTTTACTTTTAAAACAGTAAATAAGACCTCACTACCAGATCCAAAGTTATGAAGTTTTGTTTTGGTTTTTTTCTAAGACTTTTATAGCTTTTTTTCTCTTACACCTTGGGTTTTAGCTCTTGTTTAATTATTGTGTATATTGTTTGATTCTAATTTTACCTTTTGAATTTAAATGCATAGTTTTATCAGGACAATATTTCTGAAAAAAAATTGACTTTTCCTACTGGATGATCTTGATATCTTTGACAAGCATAATTTTGCTTTATTTACAAAAAGATTTTTCCTTCTTTTTTATTTCATTACATCAATCTGTATTATTTTCTATATGTCAATACAACACAATTTTGATGACACTCATTTGTAATAAGATTGAAAATGAAGAAGTGTGAATTTTTCAAATTTCTTCACCATTTTCAGTGTTGGTTTCCTTCTGGTTTTCTTGAGATAACACATAGATTTCAGGTTAATTTTATTTTTACTTTTTCAGAAAAAGACATAACAATTTTGATACAGATTAGAATGAAAATGCCAATCATCTTAGGTAATAGCATTTTATCATTATTAAATCTGCCAATTCATGAACATGGGAAGGTTTTCCATTTATTTATTTCTTATTTATTTTCTTTTACCTACATTTTGAAGATTTTATTGCATGAGTTGTGATCAACTAATATAGTTGCTTCACTTTGGAAATACCACAGTAAAAGACTCATTGGCATTACTTCTCAGAATATTCTTCATTGTTTTGAACACACACATTCCATTGTTCTTTTGCTTTAAGGAAGAATTTATAAAAGTTTTCCTGCATAATGTCTTTAATTGTGCTTTTTTGGCTGCTGCAATGCTAGAATTAATTAAAAACATTTAGTTATCATACACATTTTTACTTTAGAAAGAGACAGAATTCATACAAATCCAGATTTAATGAAGAAGTACATGAAGGTATATTGAAAATTCTTTTAACTTGATAGAGTTGTATAATGTTCAGTCCATGAAAGATTATAAAATTACAGTGAATTATGAAAAGTGAATTACAGTATAAGATATATTGCTGCTAATCCCCCCACAAGATATTGAAAATAACACCATAGTTTTGAACTCGCTTTGGAACTGTGTCTTTTACTGTAATATGTTTTTGGTGAAATTTAAACATTCACCATATCCTTCTGTCACTACTTGTACAAATCTTTTGTTGTCTTGGTTAATGCTATTTCAAAATATTTTATTTTTTGATGTTATTATAAATAAAATTATTATTTTTTACTTTGTATATTAGAAATTTTTAAAATGTAGGAAGCCAACTGACTTTATATGTTGATTTTGTGTTCTGCATCTTTTCTACATTTTTTGAGGTTATTTTTAATTTTTTGTAAAATCTTTGTGGTTTTTATAGTTAGGCATAATAATGCAAACGTGTAATCTAAGTTTTTAGGAGGCTGAGGCTAGAGGATTATCATGAGTTGTAGACCTTCCTGGGCTACATTGTGAGTTCAAAGCTAGTCTGAACTATATAGCGAGACCCTGACTCAAACAAAGCTAAAACAAAACAAAAGAAAACAAAGCAAAACAAAACAAAACTTTATCATTTTTTACATGAAGTATCACACCAACTGAGATGATACATAATGATATAACTTCTTGTTCCAATTTAAACATTCTCTATTTACTTTCATTGCAAAATTGCTGTAGCTTAAATTCCCAATGTTGGTTGAATAGATATAGAAAAATCAAATATCTTTATTTTTCCTGAACTTTGTTCAGTCTTTCAACCATTCTCTGTGACAGAAATTTAAGGGTCTGCTGAATATTTAGGTACAATATTCATAATGTTGTGGTATTTTGTTTGTATTTCAAACATATTTAAATAATATATATATTTATGCATAATATGGAAAGATGTAGAATTTTGTCAATTACTTTTGCTGCATGATCAAGATAATTGTGTTTTTTCTTTGATTCTGTTAATTTAGTGTCTTGACAAATTTTCATGTATTAAATAATTCTAGCATTCTAACTAAAAATTCAAATAGTCATGTTTTAAAATCTTTTATATCTCTTTAATATTCTGTCAGATTTGAGATATTTTGATGGAGAGTTTTCTATCACTATGCATAAGAGATGTTGGTCTGTATTTCTATTTTCATATTTGTCTTTGGCTGTACTAGTGTGCTAGGGCTGCCAGGAGCAAGTATCACAGAATGAATGCTTTTGACAACACAAATTTGTTTTGTCACACTTCTGAAGATTAAAGTCTGAAATCAAAGTGTTCATTAAATTTTTTTCCTGAGGTATCTCTTTTTCCTCATAGATGACTGTCATCTACATCTGTCTTGATATCATCTTTTTTTTGTGCTTGAGCATGTCTCATGTCTCTTCACATTCCTTAATCTATTTATAAGAATACAAGTCTGATTAGATTAAGGTCAATCTTAGCCTCAAATTTATAAAATTTCCTTTTTGAATTATTTGCATTTTGAAGATTTTGTCTCTGAAAGTAATCACATTATGAGGTACTGATGATCAGGACTTCACCACATATATGTTTGGGAGGACTTAATTAATCAACAGTACTCTGCATTTCTGGGTACCCAAAATTCATGTCTATCCCACATGAAATATATGCTCATCTTCACCTCAAAATCTCAAAAGATTTAACCAATTACAGTATTAACTCAAGTCCCAGATATCATCTATATATTATGTAAACCAGTTGTGGGTGAGACTTGAAATATGATTGATTTCAAGAAAAAGAAATTAGGTTTTAACCTGTGAAAACAAGCAAGTTATTTGTGTTGAAGATGTTACAATGGGACTCTTATGCAGTAGATATTTTCATCACTAATTTGCAAAAGAAAAATGGTTCGCTAACTCAAAGTAAGGTCAAAATCTGTTAGAGCAATTCTATTAGATTTTAAGAGTCCAGAATTGTCTTCCTCATCTTGATGCAGCATCCTCTGAGTCCACTTAAATTGCTATCTTAATAACCTTTTGGAGTAGTAACCTGTCCTCAAGTTCATGAATAATAATCCACTCCCCAGAAACCTGAGTTGCGGCCTATCCTTTGAAGCCTTGGGACAAGGTATCCTAGTAACTGAAATAAAAGCTTAAAAGAAGCAAACTTTTTCTTTCAGATTTGAATCCACAGGGCTTGTAATTGGGGTGGTAGCCTATTAGTCTCTAGATTGCATTCAAGGTAATTTTTCCCTTTGTTTGAAGGAAGACAATTGTCAGTATTCAAATATTTCTACTGTCTTCCTCTTTAGAAGTAGAGAATTTTGATAGTTTTCATAATTTTTTTAAATGTACAAACCCTTTCATCTCAGTCAACAATGTTTCTTGTGGTACAACCATGTAGTATTCAATTTTAAGTTGTGATCATAAGTATCTAAGGGTGAATTATTTATGAAGAAAATAATTATTTCACAGTATTTGAAGTTCAAGTGCATGGTGTTGGTTTCACCTTGACTCTGGTGAGAGCCTCATGATCTGTTGCATCACAGCGGTAGAAGTACTATATGTTTAATAGGAAGGATACTTATGGTAAGACAGAGCCACAGAGAAACACAGGAACCAGATATGCTCTTGCATAAAAATTCACTCTTTTAAGTACTATCTCTTTGAGATCATTATTAATTTATTAAGAGCTGTTCTCATGCAGAAAAAATGACCTTCTACTAGTGATCCCCTTTTATGGCCCTAATATTGTCAGATGGCAAAAATGTCATGGAGTGTGAAGATTCTAGACTATTTCTGTCCTGCTGAAAGAATTGGCTGAGACTGCTAGTGAACAGTTAAATACAACTTTTATAAAAAGGAAAAGAAAATTCTACATAAAGGCAGACAAGGAAAGAGTGAAGAAAAGGGAATGGCGAAGAAAAGTGAAGTAAAGTAAGAACAAGTTAGAGGCTCTCCCCTTCTTGCTCTTGTTGCTTTTGCTATCTTCCACGTGAATTGTTGTTCCTCTGCACACCACTCTGCCTAGGAGCCTACTGATTATGGACTGAAACCTCCATAAATTCTGAGCTGATGTATGAAGCTTTGTCAGAGAGGACTGTGAGAGGGATGCTTCCTTCTGTTCCTTGTGTCTTCTTTCTGCTTGTTCTTATGACCCTGTGGCAGCCATCAGCATGAAGGACACCGAGGGATGCCCACTTGCCAGAAAAATCCTGTCAGAAGAGCCCCCACAGATGGCCCAGTTCAGCTGCACAGACTTCCACCTCTACCAGGTGCCCAGTGCTGCCTTCAGTGCTTTCTTGATACTGTCTTGAAATTCTTTATAATAACATGATTTTGTATTGATGGCTTGTTTTAGAAAATCCAGTGTAACAAGGTAGCGTGCCTGTGAGCAAAGAAGACCTGTCCATTCTCATCTTCCAAGCTTCCTCCCATCCAGCCCCTGACTAGCTGCTTCAGAATTCCTTCCCTGGACTCTACATTTTCCACCTCTTTCTGAGCAACTTCTGTCTCCATGAGAAGTGAATTGCCAGAGTTGCTCAGGAAAAGATTTTATCTTGCACCTGGGACCTCGGCTGCTGGGCCTGCCCTTCCACTGGAAGCATTGCCTAAGGCCTCAGCTGCCTGGGAACTTGGCTGCTGGGCCCGCCCTTCCACCAGGACCAGCAGGTAAGCACTCTGCAAGGCTGAGCTGCCTGGGACTGCTGCTGTTAGGCCCAGGCTTCCACCAAGACCAGCTGGTAAGCCTGCTCTTCCACCAGGAACAGTGGACACCCACTGCAGGCCTGAGCTGCCTGGGACCCCTGCTGTTGGACCCGCCCTTGGACTGGGAACATCAGAACCTTGAACTACAGTGTACTACAGTGCTGACTGGATGACAGACTCAGGAACCCCCCATCCAAACAGAAGACCTCAGCAGGCTCCACTCAGTGTGGTGAGTTTGCCCCCTAAAATAGAGGTCTGTATGGGGAAATAAGAGCAGAAGCAAAATTCCCTCCAACTATAACCTTGCAAGAGAGTGGGTATCCCTCTTCCCCACACAGAGAACATCAGACAGGTTGAGAAGTGCACCAATATGCCCCCCCCCACTTAGAAAAAGTTAAAAGACCTTATGAGACTCCCAGTGACACAGTAGGGCCTCAGCTGACACAAATACTATAGCCAGGAAATATATAGCAATAAATTGTCATATTAAGAAAACAGAATGAGAACAAATAAACAACCTAATGCTTCATCTCCAGATTCTAGAAAAAGAAGAGTAAGTTAAACCCAAAGCTCATAGAAAAGAGGAAATTGTAAAGATTAGAGCAGCAATCAATACAACTGAAACTAAAAAAAAATACAAAGAATTAATGAATCAAAAAGTTGATATTTGAGAGAAAAAACAAAATTCACAAACCTCTAGCTAACCTTATAAAGAAAAAGAAAGAAAAAACTCAAATTCAAGCAATAAGGACTGAAAAGTGGGAAACTACTACAAGGTCACATGGAAATTCAAAAGACCATGAGTATCTGCTTTGAAAGTCTCTACTCAGATAGAGTGCAAAACACAGAGGAAATGGACAGATTTCTAGAAACATAGAAACTACCAAAGCTCAACCAAGAAGATGTAGCAATTTTGACTAACCTGATATCAGCTATTGAAGTGAAATGTAATAAAAAAACTTACCAACAAAAAAGCCCAGGTCCTGATGGATCCACAGCTGAATTCTACAAGAAATTTAGAAAATATGTGATGCCAATACTCCTTAAACTCTTCAATGAAATTGAAAAGAAAGCAATCCTCCCTAAATCATTCCCAGAAGCAAGTATTACTCTCATACCAAAACCAGAGAAAGACCCAACCAAAAAGGGAAACTATAGGCCAGTCTCACTAATAAACATTGATGCAAAGATTCTCAATAAAATACTGGCAAAAAGAATGCAGCAAATCATCAAGGAGATTATACATCATGACCAAGTGGGGTTCATTCCATGAATGCAGGGATGGTTTAACATATGCAGATCAATAAATATACCGCATCAACGGAGCCAAAGACAACAACCATCTCAATAGATGCAGAAAAAGCTTTTGGTAAAGTCCAACACATGTTCAAGATGAAAACCCTTTAGAAACTCGGAATACACGATGTATATCCCCATCTTGCACAGGCCATCTATGACAAACCAACAGCCAGTATTACACTAAATAGACAAAAACTCAAAGCTTTCACTTTAAAATAAGGAACAAAACAAGGATGTCCTCTACCACCACTCTTTTTTAATATAGTTCTGGAAACAGTAGACAAGGCAATCAGACAAGAGAGAGAAATAAAAAGAATAAAGACAGGAAAGGAAGAAGTTAAATTATCACTTTTTCAGATGACATGATACTCTATATAGAAGACACAAAACACTCCATTAAAAGACTACTAGAGGTGATAAACAAATTCAGCAGTGTAGCTGGATACAAATTCAACACTCAAAAATGAATAGCATTCCTGTACACAAACAAGAAACTCACCAAGAGAGAAATTATGGAAATATCACCCTTCAAAATAACATATAAAAAATGAAATACTTAGGGATCACCCTAACTAAGGATGTAAAATAGCTATATGCTAAAAACTGTACTATGCTAAAAAGGGAGATTGAAGAGGATATTATAAAATGAAAGGATATTCCTTGATCTTGGCTAGGAAGAACCAACATCATGAAAATGGCCATACTCCCAAAACTGTTATATAGATTTAATGCAATCCCAATCAAAATACCATTGACATACCTCACAGATCTAGAGAAAGCACTCCTCAAATTCATTTGGAAACAGAAGAAACCTAGAATATCAAAGGTAATTCTGGGCAATAAAGGCAAGGCAGGAGGCATCTCAATTCCTGACTTGAAACTGTACTACAAACTACAATGATAAAATCAGCATGGTACTGGCAAAAAAATAGACCTGAGGATCAATGGAACATATTAGAAGATACAAGTACAAGTACAAAGACACTCAGCCACCTGATATTAGCCAAAGAGGTTAAACATATTCACTGGAAGAAGGATAACCTTTTTAATAAATGGTGTCGGAAAAATTGGATCTCCACATGCAGAAGACTGAAACTAGATCCATGCCTATCACCATGCACAAAAATAAGTCTAAATGGATCAAAGAGTTAAACATTAAAAGAGAAACACTAAATCTACTGGAAGATAAGGAGGTAGAAGTCTTGGAGACCTAGCGGTATGCAGAAATTCATGAACAAAATACAAACTGTGTTGGAAAGCTTCAGAGAATCAATAACTGTGATCTCATATTATTGAAAAGTTTCTGCACTTCAAAAGAAATCACCATCAGATTGAAAAGAAAACCCACAGAATGGGAAAGAATTTTAGCCAACAGTCCCTCAGACAAAAGACGAATATCAAGAACACATAAAGAATTGAAAAAATCAAGCTGCCCAAATTCAAAGACGCTCTCCAAAAATGGGCATCTAAGATGAACACACAGTTATCAGATAAATATATAGAAATGGCAAATAAATACATGAAGAAAGGTTCTCCATCACTGGTCATTTGAGAAAAGCATATTAAAACAACATTGATATTTCATCTCACCCCTGAAAGAATAGCTGCCATCAAGAAATCAAATGATAACAAATGTTGGTGAGGCTGCGGGGGAAAAAGGAACACTGCTCCACTGTTGGTGAGAGTGAAGACTGGTGTAACCACTATAGAATTCAGTATGGAGAATTCTCAGAAGTCTAGGAGTGGAAGCTCCATTCAACCGAGCAATTCCTCTCCTGGGTATTTTCCCAGAAAAACTGAAAAGTTCATATCACATTGATATATGTGCACCCATATTTATAGCAGCACAATTTCTAATAGCTAAATCTTGGAAACAACCAAATGCTCATCAATCACAGAGTGTGGTATTTTTATACAATGGAATATTACTCAGATATGAAAAAGTATGATCTTGAGGCATTCATAGGGAAATGGAGTCAACTTGAGACTATACATATTAGTGAAATAAATAAGAATAATATTTATAAATATCATTGTGTCTCCAGTGTAAAATGTAATAAGAAATGTGGGAGTAATTAAACCCCAAAACGCATTTTTGCTACTGTAAAAAAAGAGAGGTAAAGACAGTGCTCTAAAGATATGACTGCATGTATATTTAAGTGTGTAAAATAGATGACCATATTACTGTTTCTGTTAGATCATTAAGCAGAAAGGTTAACAGTCTCACTGTTTGCAGATCTACTTTGTATTCTTTAATTTTGTAAATTGAACAACTATTTCCAAGATGACAGTATGTACTTTATCAAGTAGTAATTTCTTAGTTTTTTGTTCTTTTTTTCCTTTGGAATTCTGTATTGTTACTACCCTTTTTTCTGTATTGTATTTTTTTATTCTCTTTAAATAAAAATTTTAAAAAAGAACAAATTAGAGTGGATCAAAGGGAAGAAAGGCAGAGACAGTATTCTGCAGGTAGCACAGTTACTGCTGAAACAAGAGGACACCAGAATAACAGGATTGGAGCAGTGGAATTGAAGTCAATAAAATCGTTCCATATCTGGTTCCCCACAGGTTGTTCTTCTCACACATTTTAGCTATAATTGCCTGGTTGCATCTGTTCCACATTGTGTTACATAAGCTAATCCTGTTCCCAGCCTTTATCTGGATCTTCATAATTTTCAGGTTATATTGTGCTATCCAGTGAGCCTACATGGGCACTAATCTCCTACCTCACTACCACCTTATATTTAGCCACACTAGTTACAAAACTTTGAACTCGTGAACCTCTGGAGGACACTCAAACCATAAGAATACCACAGAATTTTCCCTCTGGCTTCAAAAATTTGTATATTCCTAAAAATAAAAGTTATCATTTATGGGATTTCTAATAGTAAAAATGTATTAACTCATTCATTCATTCATCACTAACAAGTCCAATTTCCAATTCTCATCTGAGATGCAGGTACATTCCATTAGTAGATTTGATACTCGAAGTCAGTGTGTCTGGTGTCTGCAGAACTCTGATGTTACATGCGTTTAATATCTTTCTAGCTTCCTGGATTAGCTTTATGTTTCCATTCCCATGACTCCATAAGTTATTCTAGTGCAGATACTCTCCGATACCACTGACTTTTTTCTGGTTGGCTTTCTAAGATTTCTTTTGAAATCTTGTTGTGTTAGACCCTGCCACAAACCTCTAATTCATGAATCCTGCATGCCTGCATCTTGGAGATGCCACCAAGGCCTGCCACTGGCAGTGAGCATGCCTATATTCTTTTGAACTACAAGAAGAATAAACAGAGTACATCGCTGAAATTCAAGGAGGAGACAATAGAAGTGATGCTGAAGCAGCTTGGCAATACTGCCTTGAGACACATCTTTAAAAAATTCTGCACTACTAGGGCTTTAATGAGAACTGGGACTTTAATGAGAAGTCTAAGGCTTCTAGGGACTGTAATGAGAAGGATGACTTCAACAATTTCTGTCATGCTTTAGGCACCTTTTTCCCATTGTCCCCACAATTAGCATTTTAGATACTTTTACAATAGTACCACAATATGGGCTCCAAAATCTGAATTAGTTAGGGAACTGCATAGAAAATGATCCAATAGATTGCATGGTATCAGATTAATGCAAGTCTTACACAATTGGATGTTTTTCTTTATCTTCATTTTTGGAAGAGTTGAGAAAGTTTGATATTAAATTCTTCAAATGTTCTACAAATTCCCTTCATGAAAAAATTTTGATCATTTTCCCAAATTCACTACTGATACGAAACTGTTCATTTTCTCTTTTTCTTTATGACTCTGTGTGGATGGATTATGTGTATCTCCAAATTTCATCCACTTTAGCTTGTCCAAACTACTGTACTATTCTTAGTACTCTCACAATCACTTCTGATTTTATTCATGTGATTCCTGTTTTTTTTATTTAAACTAAGTATATATTTGTCCATTTTGCTGAAGTTTTTGAACAATTAACTCTTGTTTTCATTCATTTTGTATAATATTTATCTAATCTTTATTTGAGCTATTCCTGCTTTGTGTTTTTTTTTGGGGGGGCAAACTTTGAGTTTACTGTATTGTGCCTTTTCTGGTTCTTTAAGTGTAAAATTAGGTTGTTAGTTTGAAGCTTTATTTTTCAATATTAGCATTTATGATATACTAAGTCCCCAACTTATGAACATCCGAGTGGCAAACTTTCACAGATATGAACAGACCTCATATTATGAACATTCCTAGATGTGAACAAATTGTGGAAGTAGCTCACTGTATATCTTACAATTTTAAGGTAACTGTAAAACTTAAAACAATTTATTTACAGTTGCACTATACTATATCATGATTTTAAGGTAGCTGTAAAAGTAAAAATAGTTTATTTACACTATTGTGTGTTTGATTTTTTTATGATTTACATTGTATATTTGTATCAAAGGTGTGTAAGACTCACTTTGTTCAATCTAACAAATCTGAGTTAGGAACATTTTCCTGGAGTAGAAGTGTAAATTTTCTCCAGAAGCATTTTCAGTGCTTTCAATAGGTTTTGGTATGGTGTGTATTCATTTTCTTAACATGATTATTATACATCCATAATAATGCACTTTTATGACAAAATTGGTATTATGCCCCAATAATCAGGAAAACTCTTAAAGAGAAACTAAAAGATTGATGAAATATGTACAGTTCATATTGTTCCAGATTTTTATAGTTTGTGCTAAAAGCATAATATATAATAAAAATATTCTCTTCATTATTATTTGTATGTAATATTTTGCTACCCTCTGTCTTTCAACCTCAGCATGTCCTTAGATCTTAATAGGAGTATAACACTAATTTTTTCATAAAGGCACAGGAACATGGGTATGCCTGATACATTAATATTCTTTAGAATATTTCTACCAATAAATTATTTAGTTTAATTTTATGAGTTTTATTATATTAAACAATGAATACTTAACAGAAAAAATATCACAAAAATATAGAATTTTAATATTTATTGTTTATAAAAAGGTATTTAAATTTTCAACATCAATGGATTTTTGGTGTACAAAATTTGAAAAATAACAACATAAACATTCCTACATGAACTACAATGAAAATGACAACAACACTTTACAAAAAGATAATATTTATTTCAGTTATCATACCTAAGGCATTCTGCACACAGGACAGCAGTATGCTCTGCACACGTGCATTGCTTACAATTTTAGCACATGCGTTTTGATTGTTTGTCCTTTCTGTAAGATATACTTGACATATCAGTGGTGTTGCTGTTTTGTCAGGCGGTTATCACAGTGTGCAATGTATAGTTAGCAGAAACATAAAGTATCAATAAAATAATGCATTACATTCCGAACACATATAGTTAATTCTGAATAAGTATCAGTATTTTCAAATCACCTCTGCACTTGTTTATAAAACCTAAATATAACATCAGAAGTAAATTCCTATATCAACATCAGTGAAAATACCAATAAAACTCTACCACAAAAATAACCTTCGCTTTAGCTGTCACATCCAAGGCAGTCTTCACACATGACTGATGCATTTGCTATGCGTGTGTCTTGCTTGCACTGAGAGCACGTGTACTTAATTTTTCTTCTTTATGTGGCAATCTTTTTATGTCTCCTTGTTTTGTCAGGAGTTTTCTACTGCATTGTACATCTTGCACTTAGAAGGAAAATAAGTTATCAATGAAATAAAATAAAATGTCAAATATGTAATAATTGATCTTTGTGATATTGCCTGTTGATGTGTCAGCTTAGCAGTGTGCACAATTTTTTTGCATGGCTATCAGGGCAGAAAGGTGTTGTTTTTCTTCTTCTGCAAATGGTCCCTTATGAACTTCATTCCCATTGCTCGAATAAATTTTGCCCATAATGTTTTGCACTTGTTATTTTTCTTCATAAACTATCAAACTATTTGTGTCACACATGTTTAGGGTAGAATAAAACGCAACCATTGATCAATGCTTTGTGTTTCAAGTGACATCATACTTGCTGCATAACTCACCAACATCATCTACTCCATCTTCGTTTTTGTTGTAGAAACTTTCCATGTCAGGCTTCTGTTTAGTCGAGGTTTCCTTATGAGTATGTCCAGTTTGTTTGTTTGTTTGTTTTGTTTATGTGTTTATTTTTTCAAAATAGGGGGCAAATGTTATGTCATTTTAAATTCCAAGGATTATACTATACAATTCTTTGCTTTGAAATTGCAACATTTCATTTGAAATTTCTGCTATATTTGCAAACCTAGTTTTAACATTGGATTGTTCCATTTGGTTGCTTGGCAATTTTGCAACATTATGACTAGTCAAATATATACTCACATTGCTGTTGTCTTCCTCATCTGAATCAAGGATGTCTGCAATCCCTGCATGTATATCTGTTGATTCTTGAAGCCTTCACTTTTCATAGGAACCTTGACTCACATAACCAATATCAAAGTCACCATCATCATCATCATCCACCCACAACATTCCTCTGTTATGAAGGCACATATTTTACCATAATGTATCATCTTTACCCTCCAAGCATGAGTAATCTGATGATTTGCTTTTGATCTCCAAAACTTGCAAATCTGGTTTTTCATGTGTCATTGTACTAAATTGGGCTACTTCTAATAGACAGATCAGATGAAAATTTTGTTTTAAAATCCTGGAATAGTGTGGGTCTTTTGGAGCCTCTGTGATGCTCGGTAAACACATGCAGACCCAGTTAGATGGAGTGTAAATAATGTGAGTCAAATTCACCTATTACTATTTTTGTAAATGTGTACACACTTTGTCATTCAGCATACCAAGAGAGTAAACACAGCTTGTTTCACATATCCCTCATGCAAAATTGTGATATATACAACTGGCTACCGTTATGCTAAAGTATACATTTACAGCAAAAAATTACAAGATGGGTGCATTGTACCCAGTGTTATGCTTTTAAGCAAGTCTCTTGAGCATATCATATGAATGGATCTTTTATTTTCTTCTATATTTTTTCAATCTACATCTTTGATTAGGGATTTTAATCTATTTCTATCTTGATAGTTGAATAGGTAATTTCAGTTCATTTGCCTTGGTAAAATAAAATATATAAGATTGGTAATACATTACCACTAGTTATAACATTTCAGTTCTATATTTCTATATTCTAGGAAGTTCAATTTTACAATTATCGCTTATTTTCTGTCCGCTTGAGGGAGGAAAACAAAAGAACAGTATGTCTCTCTCAGTGCTGCTCTGAATCCTGTGAAATCACAGGATAGAAAGGATGGAGGTAAAAGGTGGCTATCACCCCTTTTTAAAGATTCTTTATACCAGGCTGGGGATTTTTCTTAGTGGCAAAAGTGCCTGCCTGGCAAGCACGAGGTCATGAGTTTGATTCCCAGTACATAAAAAGGAAGTTTACTAATGCCATTCATTCTTAAGAACTCCTGCCTTTATGATTCAATAACCTCAAAAAGACTTCACCTATGACACTGGTAATTACATTTCAATAGATTTGTTTTTAAGGACACATTCAGATCACAGCAGGTAGAACTTACTTTTGCTATCATTTGAATACCCTCTGTCTTTCAGTTTTCTTCTGACTTTTTCCTTACTGTCTTTCTTTGTATTTGGAAATTATAAAATTTCCTTTGTATTTGAAAATTACAATTATTAGGGAATATTTATTGTATGAATTAATAAATTCCAGAGGGAGATTTCCTTACTTGCATATCATGCTTTGATCAGATGCAATACGTTATCTCTCTTCTCTTGCCTTTCTCTCTCTCTCTCTTTCTCTCCACATCCAGTCTTACTTCTGTTGATGAGTCCATTTTATTCTTTTAGGTTTTCTTTATTTCATTGTCCACATATGAGGGAAAACATGAAATACTTGACTTTCTGTGTTTGCCTGATTTTAACATAATATTCATCTTAGTCATTTTCTTGCTGCCGAGACCTCACAAGTTTCAGTCTGTAGTCACCGGCTCTATGGTAGAAGCAGCATGGGGTTAGAACCTGCCATGGAGTACTGCTGCTCTCTTTATGGTAACCAGGAAGCAGAGAAAGAATGGAGAAAACACGGAAGATGATACTCTTATCAGGTCATGTGCCCTGTGGCACACTTCTGACCAGTTACCACCTTCTAATATCAACTATAAATAACTATAGTGCCCCCATGATATTTGCCTTTCAAAAGACTGCCTATGAATGTACAAGGCTTTGGGGTGGCATTTAAATATAAATTATGACATTCTGTATCTTGTCTCTAAATAATTATGTGCATTTCTTTATGAAAAATGCGTTTAGTCCATCTCTAAGAGTTATCAAAATCCTAAAGCTTCCACCATTGCTTCAAAGTCCATATCCAAAGTTTCTTCTGAGAATTGAAGCAAATTTACCTGTGAGGTCCTATAAAATAAAAATAGCAAACACTTCCAACCTACAATGACACAGGATAAACATTCCAACAGGGAATGAAGGCGACTTTGAAAGCATCATTTTGGTATGCTAACTTAATTTTTTTCAGCTACATAACCAAAGGTGGTATAGATGAATCAATTACACAGTTGTTGCATTCTTAGTTTTTGGAGGACTTTTTAGTGAAGTTCATAATAGCTATAGAAATTTGCATCCACACCAACTGTGTATAGGGATTTCCTCTTCTCCATACCTTCATTATGTTTCATTTATTCATAACATTAGCCATTTTTATTGAAGTGAGATGCAAATTAAATGCACAGAATTTTAAAATATATTTGTTGGTTACTTGGGGTGTTTTTGAGAAGTGGACTACGCATTATTTCTCCATTTGTTTATTGGATTACTGGTTTTCATTTTTATTTTTTAGTTCATTCTATATTCTGGATATCAATCCTCTGTCAAAGGAACAGCAGAAAATGATCTGTAATTCTGTAAGGATTATCTCCTCTCTACATTGATGGCTTCAATTTCTGTGCAATAGTATTTTAATTTTATATAATCCCGTTTACTAATTCTTGTTTAATTTCCTAAATTGTTAGAGTCAAATTCAAAAAAATTATCATCCATATAAATATCTTGAAATGTTTGTCTTATGCTTTTTTCATGAGGTAGTTTCAAATATTTAGGTGATGCATTAAGATCTTTGTTCCATTTTGATTTTATTTGATGTGTAGACTTACAGGTCTAGCCTCACTCATATTAATATGGATGGTTTGTTTTCCAAGTATCATTTGTTGAAAGGCTTTTCCCAACACATAATTTTGACTCTTTTGTTTAGGATCCAATAGCCATAGATGCGAAGTATTCTCTCAGAATAGTGTATTTTTGTCAGTACACTATTCTTTCTATTATGGTTCTGTGATCAATTTTGAAATCAGGTATTATTTTTCTAGCTATCATATGAGATTGCTAATCTCATTCATGTGGGTACTGCTATCATATATTAATATCCTTCAAAAGAACTCTTATCTCATTGACTATTTTATGCTTACATTTGAATTTTTGGAGCATATTAAGATCTTAAAGAATACACTTGTCATTTTGCTATGTTTTTGTATGCCTCATACTTTCTCTTTTTTTACACTTACTAATTTCCTTTTTACACAGTTGACTCTTCATTGTTACATACTGTTAACTTCTCCTTCTTTTTAATACATGTTCTATAGAATAGCTTATTACCATAAAAATTGAACATATTACCATGAAAGTATAATAATCCATTTTAAATACATACTAACTGAATACAAGTGGTAATCAAAATTTGTCCTCTTGCATTTCTCTTTGCACTTTGTATACTTTACACATGTATTGTATTTTATATATCATGTACCAATTTTCATAGTTGTATAATTGGTTAATTTTTACTTCAAATTCTATAAAATATAATAAGTTATAAATAAATATGATGATAATACTAGTTTTATGTTTACCTATACATTTACTCATATTAAGAATTTTGAAAATTTAATATGGCTTTGAATTAAATCTTATGTCATTGCAACTTGCAAGATTCATATCAGCATATATTGCAGTTATGATCTGGTGGTAAAGATCACTTTTAGTTTTACTTAATTGGTAACAATTCTTCTTGTATGATTCAGTAGAAATACAATTTTAAAATTTTTTCTTTCATCACCTTAAACCATATCTCACTAGCTTTAGATCTTCAACATTCCTGCTGAGAAATTATCTGATCACATTATTGAGGATTCTTTGTATGTGATCAGTTAATTTTTATCTGATATCTTTAAGTTTTCTTGTGTAAATTTTGACAATTTGACTATAATTTGTGCCTATATTCCATTTTAGATTTATCTTACTTAAAATGGAATGAAATACTTAAATTCATATGATCATGTGCAGTCTCAAATTTGAAAAAAGCTAATATTTCTTTAAGTAAATCCTCTGTTCCTTTGTCTCTTGTCATTTTGAAATGTTTTATAATGCACACTGTGACTTGTTTGATAGTGTCTCATAAGTCTCTTGTGTGCTATTATCTTTCATTTTTTTATTTCCTATATTACAAAATTTAAATAATATGCCTTCAAATTTGCTAATTCTTTGTTTTGCTTGCTCAAGTCTGATATTGAATTATTCTATGAATTTGTTAATCCAATTTCGGTAGTTTTCAGCTCTAAATATCATTAGTTTTATTTTGTATGTTCTATTCTTTTGTCTATTTTATTTTCATTTCATAAATTTTTCACATTTCTAGTTGGTTTTATTTTGTTTTGTTTTCATAGATCTTTTAGCATATTTTACACTGTCTAGCAATTATATGCATTGGTTTCTTTAGTTATGCTTCACAGAGATATTTTATTATTTTCAGTGGATGTTTTCTTGCTTTTTGTGTGAATTGTCATTTTTGTTTTGTTTGTTTTTCAAATTGATAATGTGAAAATATTCATTATTTCCCACACTTGAAGAGTAGCCTAAATTGACCTCTCTATTTAGAAACCAACTTATGATAATAGCTGGATAATGTTTTGAAGTTCTTTTAGTCATTTTATGGGCCAGTATCTTGTTTTAGTGTATATGTATAGTTTTATATTTTCCTCTGTACATAGCTGATTTTAAATGGCTTCAGTTTTCATGCAGTGTCACCTTATGCTCTTTCGGAATTGTATATTCTAATGTGTTTTTTTTATATTACCTCTGTCTCCATTTGTTTACACTGAATCTGTCATCATATAGGTGACTACTACAGCATTCTGTAGTTTTAAGTGATCTCTCAAATTATAGTTACTTCCCTCATCATTGGGACACAATGCTATACACTTACAACTCTAAGGAGGAAACTTTTCTCTTGGCTAACAGTTTGTACAGCTTCATCCTGTAGTCAGTTGGTTTCAGTGCAAGGCATCACAGTGGAGGAGTATGGCATATTATACAGAGCTTATGGCATGGTGACAGGAAAAAGAGTTCCAGATTAAGAGAAAAGAGAGGGAGATATAACTTTCTAAGCCAAGCTTCCAGTGAGGCATTTTCTCCCACCAAGTTTCACCAGCCAAAATCACATTTAGGGATAAATTTTCCAGTGGACTAGTTCACTGATGATCATCACACTTCTATGATCCATTCATTCCCCAAATCCCAAACTGTGAATGCATGAGACTTTGGAGTGACAAGTAAATGTCAACCATAACTCCCAATCAGTTGACAGGCAAGCTCTTTATGAAGAACATAGGTAGGTTAGAGCATTAAAATTCAGTTCCACTTTTCATTCTCCAGCATAATGGAGAAAACTGAGAACTGACCTTATTTCTTCTGATCATGATCTGCTGTAAAAAGAGGGTGTTGAGCAAGGATGTTTTTATAATACTATAACATTCCTTATCATTTTAAATATGCGTTTTCATTTGATGAGAACACACTGGATTAAGACTGATCTATAATTTAATGATACATTTTCCACTCTGGATGTATCTAAAAGTGTATCATGACTAAGTACAATTGTCTTACCTATTTTGCATGTTCTTTATTAGTTTGCTTTTCAATCTGTATATGATGATTAACTGTATAAGATTTTGTAAGACAAGTAAATGAATCTGAGGATGAAAAAATGAAAGAGGGAGAAGAAAGGGAAATGAAACGTGCAATATATATGTATCAATCCACTACAGAAAATATAATCATTAGCAAAGAAGTACTAATAATTTAAAAAAAAATACAGGGACTGATGTCCTTATACAATTAAGATACAGCACAGAAAAAGACATAAGGCAGCATGAAACTGGAGGAAGATATAGTAATGATGCATTTATAAGCCAATGGATGCCAAAATTACATAAAATACCAGAATCGAGGAAAAAAAGCAAAGGATAGTCTCTTATTCATGTACTTCAGAAGAAATCACCCTGATGACAAATTTTGGATTTGGAAATTCTCTTCTCCTTAAGTGTAGGTAAGTAAATTTATGTTATTCTAAACCACCTAATTTGCTCTTAATTCTCACTTTTTCCTAGGGTGCAAATGCAGTTTTTAAGAGAAAGATTTGCTTTGTTATTCCTTTGCATTGAAAATGGTGCTGTACTCTCGAGTATTTTCTCAAGTGAAATACTATATTATTGCATTTAATGCACTATTTTCTTTGAATTCCTTTAATATGTTTCTCCTTATCACCAGTGTTTAGCAGTTCTGTTATGTGTGAAGCTGTAGTTTTATTGATAAATTCTGTTTGTGGTTCATTCAGCATTTGTAATCTTGAGATTCACCTTTTTAAAAACAAATTTAATAAAATGTTGGCTATATTTATTTTAAAATTTCATTAAAGTTCAATTTCTTTTCCTTTCTCCTGAATAGCAGTCATTTTTTTGTCCTTTAGTTTCATTTTTTGTAATTCCATTTTTATTCCCTTAAGTTCATTGATATTTTACTTCAGTGTTTAATCTGCTTTTAATTTCACCAAGTATGTTTATTCTAAATATTGTATTTTTATTTTAATTCAGATCTTTAATGAAAACTTTTACCATCCTAAACTCTCAGGTACTACTTATATTAGCAGTTTTAATAGACTTGTTGAATAATTCTATCATGTTTACAATTTCTACATTTATTTTTATTGATTGAAGTTTGTCTTAGTTTTAGATTCTATGTCACTATTTTTGACACTCTTTTCAATTTATTAGAAATCATTTATTAGTACATATATTTAATACATAATGGCAACATTTGTGTGGGAAGGTGGTACACGTACAGTTTAATGACTTTTCCCTCTGATTTCCCTTCCATTTCTAACAATGTCTTGATCACCTTGCTTCTTTTTTTCCCATTTTTTAATATCTTTTGGTACTGAATTGGAAATATTCTGGATTCTGCATTGCTGTGTTCAGAGTTTTCTAAGTAGTGGTGGACTTTGTCTTTTTATACTTTTAAACTTTATATGGTTAGTGCAATCATTTTATATTAAAATGATTGTTAAAACAAATAAATTACTAGCTTATTTTGTTATGGAACAAATTGAGCCTTCATATTAGGACTTTAAACTCCTAAATATTCTACTAGATCTAATTTTTAATATTGAGAACATATGTTATTTCCAGCTTCTGAATGAACCAATACAATGGTTCAGTCTAATTATTTATGATGATTTTTCATCTGGTTCAAAATAAACTTTTTAATCCATCCACAGAACATCAATCAGTAAAAGATTCAGAATTCACAAAGATCCCCTCTGGAGACATTAAATATTTCTTTATCTGTCTCTGTTTATGTTTCTGTCTCTATGTCACTGTCTCTCTGTGTGCCTGTGTCTTTGTGTGTTTTTCTGTCTGTCAGTCTGTCTTTCATTTTTTTTTAATTCTCTGATTGCGAAGCTTTATTTTTATGGCCCCAAAATTCTAGCCTTCATTGTCTTAAGCTTTATATCTTTTTCATCAACTCACGGAAATTGCTTTGCTATATACAAATTACCACTCATTGTGTTATGCTCTGAAAATTTTTTTCACTTAATCATCAAGTTTATATCATGTATTTTTCTTCTTTAGAAGAGTATTTTCTTATAATACTTGTCTAAAATCAGATGAAAATTATATATTTTTTCACATTTTTATGTGAGTGGTGCAGAAGGGTAAATTCAGATTTCTGGAATAATTTTTTTCTGTCAACATTTGAGGAAAATTTAAATGCCATAAATATATTTGAATTCACAAGTAATCAGAAGGTATTAACATGTAACATAATAGTTAATATTAAGTAAATGTTTATGAAAGAACAAAAGAATAGGGAGCTATATCCTTATTTATATCTGCACTATTTCTTTATTTTTTTTCTTTTCTCCTTTTCCACTTCATGTTACACTTTAGTAGTGGAATATTTCAAATTGTTACAAATCACAGAAGAGTGCAGACTGCCTTTTGTTGTGCTTTAATTACCTCTGATTAATCTTTTTTTACCGCTTGAACATATTTGTAACAAAAGTTTTCTAATTTATCATTTCTTAAAAGTATATGATTAACATAGTTGACACTTTAATGATTTACTTTTTTGAGTCCAATACTATAAACCAATGCTCTACTATTTTGTACTTTCTAGATATTACTTTGATCTTTATGCAAATTTCAAGAAGTCTGCTTCATATAATAACACAAATATAAGTAACATTGGCATGGTGGAATGTGGATCAGGAGAACTTGTCATATATAAGGTGAAGAAATAAATGTTACATCTCAGAGGTTATCTCATCTTTTTTCCCTTCCTTTCTTCCTTCTTTCTCATTTATTTTGTGTTCATGATTCTTAAACTTTGAATATGAAACAGAATGAAATACAATATTCTTTTGGGGTATTTACATTCTAATATGTTGTATAATACTGTATATAGAGTATAGTATGATGGAATAATTCTTCTTAAATTAGAAACAGAAATTTCACACAGAAAGTGAGAGTAGGGTTCGTTCTTGAAAGATAACTAAGATGTTATATGCTATTTAAAAATGAGTTAAGAAGAGAGAATGTCTTTTAGCAGAAAATTGAATAATTAAAATTGCTTGGTTAGAATTATAACAATGGTCATGTTGAGATATTTCAGTGAGGAAGGAAATTGTTGGATAATTTTCATTTTATTGACATAATAAATTAATAACAATCTTAGGGACCTCTGCTATGACTTGTGTCTGGATATCCTTCCAAAGCCCCATAAAGTCATAGGTGGGGCTTTTCAGAGATGGATGGATCTAGAGTGTATAATCCTGAAGTTAATTGTGTGATGTTGGTGTGAAGGTTGTGTGCTTACTAAATTAGCTCTCTGGTTGGTTGGGCATCATTCTGGGTAGAGATAGTTGTATAGCCCATCCTATACAATATGAATGCTGTGAATATTACCTGCTTGGACAATATCTAAGGGGTAGAAAATATACTGCTATAGTAATTTGGTGATTGGTACTTCATTGCCTTCCATTTTTCTGCTTGTCACAAACACTTTCTCTTATATGATACTCCTCTGCCATGCAACTCTGCCTGGGAGCCACCTGATTTTGGACTAAAACTTCTATATCCTGTGAAACAAAATAATCTTTTTCTCCTTTAACCTTAGCTGCTATGTACTTTGCCTGAGCAGGGAGAAAAGTAAATTAGGCAACCTTGAACAGAAGACTGTTAAAGTAAATTTTGTGTTTTAGGAGTACAGTTCTGGAGAAAACAGTATGTGAATCAAAGAGGACACAATTACCTGTTTAATACAGCATCAACTAAGTTATGAGTAAATATAGTGCTGTAGTTAGTGTCATTATTATCTGAGATGGAGGATGAATATATGTGAAACAGACACACTTATGATAAAAAAGTACTTGTTACCTCATGTAAACAAATAATATACAGAAAAGAATGAGAAGCAACAATAAATTAAATTGAAAGATGAAGATCACATGAAGACATCAATAAGATGGGTGACTGTAGACAATTGCATACTGTTTGCCCCAAAATAGAAAAAAAAATCTATTTCACTTATGTATGTTCACATAGGGAAACAATGCCCTACTGCATTGAAGGATGGGTGAGACACACTGAAGAGCATGAAGATACAGGCTGGTTTAACAAAGAAGTAAGATAAACACCCAACATTTACTGCCCAATCACTAAAAATCAGTACTAAACCATGAGATACTTCATTTGGCTGGGAACGTGTAAGAGTAAGACCGTCAACAATCACTGTTCATTCTACACACAAGTGAAACTTTTGTTGTTGGACATGTGTACAGCTCTCATAGGCATTGAACCTAGCTTGGAAAGATGCCAGGTTGCTACTCTGCTGCATTTTTCCAAGAAAACTCAAACTCATATTGCCCTCTTTCCCATCCAGGCTCCTTTTGATTCCATATACTTGGGGATCTTGTGAAGTAGCTAGGCAGCTGCTACTCGTACTTTGGTTAACTCAATACTTTGAGTTTCTGTATGGCCTTGTCAGCATTGCTATGTTCCTAGAAGATAACAGGATAGTTCATGTGAAGAATCTTATCCCACAGAGCTGCTTAGGAAACAGAGAACCAAATCTACTACTGTTCATGTGTCTGCCAGGTGGCACTACCCACTCTCCCACTGCACCAAAACCAGGCAAAATGTCTTGCTTATTAATATTCAGCTATAAGAAATAGTAATTCTTGAGTAGTTTACTTTACAGAATCTCCAAAAAGAAGATAGGTGGCCTCATATATCCACCTATGGCTATAGGATGCTGCTGAGCATTATGTTGTGAATGACTCAGACTTACAGGAAACTTAGAAACAGGCATGTAGCCCTAGTCATTCACCAACAAATACAAAAGAAAATTAAGAAAGCTATTTGCAGAAACTATGCCTTCTGAGCCCTTGAGGAAACAATGGATGATTTTTCTCACTTACTTTGACATCAGAAGAAAACTGAACACAATGCTGCAGCCAGTGGAGGCCCTGTAAAGTCACTCACACTGTCAGACACGGACAGTCATCTATTTAAAAGGAGACATTAGCACTAGTGCAATAGAAATATTATGCACTTTACCATGACTCTGCACAATTATATATCAACACAAATTGAAAAACTAGAGAAAGAACCACGGTTGAATAAAGGTAATAGTGCTTGTGGGACGCTCAGAAGAACTGCAGTGGCAAACATGAATACTTGAAAATGGGGAGGGGCAGCAAAGCAAAACATGAAAATGGGAAATCAACACGAAGGCAAAGCCCATCAATTTAATTCCATTACTGGGGTTGATTAAAGAAAATTTGATCCACCACTGAGCATTACAATCTCAGTAAAGCAAACATATCATCTTGACAGAAGATCTGGCTTATTGAAGGAAGAAACTGAATTCAACAATGACAACTTGGCTGCTGGGATTGGCAAATAATCTAGTAACCACACTCCAGTGCCCAATTGTCCTTTCTCCCTGTCTTAGTTACTTTTTACTCCTCTCTGAGACAAAATACCTGATGCCCAAATTTGGGAAAGAAAAGGAGTATTTCTTACAGTTTTTGGAGGTTTCAGTCTATACTCAATTGGTTCCAAGGCAGGGTGGCTTAGTGGGGCGGCAGTTCTTGACAGCTGCAAACAGCAAGGCAGAAACCGGTAGCAGAGAGAAACATGCCTTTTTCCAGCCATTACATTATATGCTGGCTCCACCCCTAGGAGGGTGTAACACTGACACCATCAATCCAAGAGCTAGATAATGAACCAATCACAAATGCACAATGCAAATGCATGAGGCCTGGGGCCCCCCAAATAAACCATGACACTACCTTCTCACTAAGGGATAGAGCATGACAAGAGAGATGCTCACAGAACTTGGCACTATGAAAATTGAAAATCAGACAATTGTTGGAAAAGCAGTGACTGATTTAGAAAAAGTGGCACATTTTGCAAGAAACAAGAGTAGAATCCTGATTAAGAATGTAGGAAAAAAAAGAAAAGGAAAGAAAGAAATAAGAACACACAAGCAGACTGAGAAAGCTGTGGGTCAGTGTACTGCAGAGGTTAGTACCAGTTATGGCCATGGAGATCAAGAGAACATTAGAAGAGATTGAGCAGTGTCAGAGTAGGTACTCTTCTGTTGCTCTGCCTAATGATAATAAGTTAGGAGTCCATGGAATATCCTACCCATCACCTGCCAATCAGATGCAGCAAAACTCAGAGCCCACACAGAAAACGTATCACCAGTCAAAGGCTTCTGAGTTTTGTAAGCCCTCCTCATCAGTGAGACTGTAACATAAATATAGACCCATTGTGAGACCCAGAGAGATCTTGGCTTTGTTGGAGAGACAGTGAGGAGTGAAAGCTAAGCAGATTTTCAGGGTACAGTTACATGGAGTGCTTTAGAAATTGCAGGAGTAAAGAGCTGCAAGGATTATTAGAAGGAAGTGAGAAAATCTGAGGAAACCCCTTTAGAAATTGGTGAAAGGCTGTAGAGCCACTCTGCCATTTTGCCCTCCAACACAAATGAATTTATCCTCTCATAAGAAAGAGGAAACAACTTCCACTAGCCATGCCCACATCAGTGCAACTGAAACAAAAAAAAATGTTTGAAGAGGTAATGAGTGGTAGATTCAGCATTCTGTCCAGATCTCTAGGTTCCTACACTCACTGGCAGGCAAGAAAAAATCATATAAAAGAAACCTGCTCAAGCATCACTAAGCACATACTTCCTCCTGACTTTATATGCAAAGGATTGGAACTCAGACCCCAAAAGTACTAAAAGTCAGTGACTCTATTTGTAAATACAGGAGTAAGAGCACGTTGCTGAAATTTTGACCTTAGTGCAAATAAAAGAGTAGATTTTTTTCTCTCTTTCTCATACCTTCTCTATCTATCTATCTATCTATCTATCTCTATCTTTCTATCTTTTCTATTAACTCCTTTTACCTGATATATGAATGAATGATATTTTAATTGATAAATGGAAAAATAAGAATTATTTATTGTATTAGTTTATTTTTAAAATTTTATTTTAGAGAGAGTAACACCAAGCAAACTAAAACAGAATAAAGCCAATCAAAACAAGACAGTGCAAGTGAGTCAATAGGAAATCAATAATGGCTACCACAGTGCCTCCTGCTGTTCTCAAAATAGTTTCCCATGCATTCAGACTTAGTAAAATCAAAACAATACCGAAAAGAAAAAAGAAACAGAATAGAGCCAATAAAAACAAGATATTCAATGTGATACAGGACCTCAAAACAAGATAACAGTAAATTCAAAATGGCTACCATATATGTCTTGCCATCCTCAAAACAGCTGCCCATACCATCAGCTATAACAAAATCGTACAAGACAAAACAGAATAAAACCCAACCAATTAACACAATGAGAATGATACTGGACTTCAAAAGAAGAAAACACCCTTGGAAGGAGATCGGCCATATATGTTACACGGCACAGTGTTATCCTTCAATAGATAATCAGACCACTGGCTTCAGACCTTCAAAGTCAGTGAAACACTAAACACTACAAGCATTGAGTTGTATTTTACCTCATTAGCTACAATCACACTGTGTGTTTCTTCAGATCAGTGGGTCACTTATGGAAGGGAAATGTTGGCTCTTCTTTGCTCCCTGCCCATGCACCAGAAGAGGCTATCACCTGGCTCTCCATAAGTCAACCTGCACATGGCAATGACTCATTTGGTCTTATCTGTCCTCTGCAGTCTGTAGTGCTTTAGTTTAAACAGTATGGTTAATAGGATTGTCAAACACTCAGCAAAAATCATATGTATAACATTCAAGCACAAACTTTGCATTGGCATATTTATTCTGACTTTCTCAAAGCTTCACCCAATCTCCAGTTTTACTTTCTTCTCTGTTCTTCCTTTTAAATATGCATGAAACAGTCTTGTGTACCCCCTTTCCACCAGCCTATCTAATAATGCAGATATAAATGTAATATAGCAAACTCATAACTATTCTTTCTTTTTGTTCATTAAACTACTTTTTCTACTTTTTTCTTTCTTTCTAAAATATTTTACTTTCTTTTCTGATTCTCCAAATGCAAGCTTATTTGTCATAAGTATTACATCAAAGTTATTCTGAGTTATGGAACAAAATGATCAAATTGTTAAAGTGAATTTTAAGTTTCTCTCCTGGTCACATAGAACTCATGACTAACCACATTTTGTTAAGTAGGCTAAAGAAGTATTTAAACATCTAATATTAGTAAATCAAAAGACTCATCACAGGGAAAAATACACCAACTAAAGATATTTCCAGAGAAGCAAAAGTTTTTCTATCCATATATATATGTATATACATTAAATATAGTAATAAAAAGTCTCTAAAAACCCTTACATTCCAAAGAATGTGACTTAAGGGTTGCTGAATTGGAGGAAATCATAGGTGAAGAGCTCAAAAGTGAAATGTCAAAATATTTGATGAAATAAAAGAAGGAAAAAATGAAAACAAAGCATTTTTGGTTATCATAAAGCATATGTGTATAAATAATTTAATTACTAAAATGTTCAAGGAGATTAAGGAAAATACAAAAAGTTGTTTTAAGTAACATGATAGAAGATATAGATGAACAGATTTGTAAAGAATTAAATATTATTAAGAAAAATTGAGCATAAATCCATTACATAAAATTTCTGTTAATACATAGTTACCTATGTATTAGGTAATAACCAAATAGAGAAAATAACCAAAGAGAGAAAAGACTGTTGGAGTAAAAGGACAAGGTTGGTGGAGTAATAAAGTAATCAGTGATACTCTAAAAATAGTAAGGTACTAGGAAAGCTGTATAATAAATAGCAACTAGATAACTCTAAAAAGTATAAGAATTATGGTATTTAAAAAATTAATGAAGATGAGAAAATTGTTAAAAAGCCAAATTCATCAAAAGAAAGAATGAAAACATTTCATATGAATACAACCACAAAGTATAAAGAAGTCCTAATGGAACATTGCCTAAATGCAGAGGATTATAAGAAACTACAAAAAACTTATATTACAATAAATTGGGAAATCTAAAATAATGGTTATATTCCTAGCCACATATAAATTACCAATACAGAATAAAATAACTAAAAAATATCTCTGGAAAGAACAATGACATGCAGTGAAATAGAGACAGTAAAAAAACTCTATGAGCTAAGAAAAACACAAGATCCATTGGAATTGGTGTTGAATTTTTCCAGAATTTCAGAAAAGAACTAATGTCAATAATTTTCAAATTACAAAATTGGAAGAGAAGAAACACTGTCAAACTCATTCCTTCAAGAAAATATTTTTGCTACCTAAACCAGAAAAGGACTTATCATTAAAATAAAACTACTTGCCAGTTTCCTTAATGCACATAGCTGAAAAACTCTTAACAAGATACATGAAAAAAGAATATAACAAATCATAAAAAGTTCCTACATTATGACCAATTTGACTTTACTCCAAGGATATAAGAATGTTTGAATTTATTTATATTAAAAATCATAATACATCACATAAAGAGAGATATGAATATCACATGAAGAAGGCTTTACAAAATGAAACACTCATTCTTGACCAAAAAACCTGAAGAAAATAGATATAGAAGGATCTTAACTTGAACAAACCCATTATTAACATTAGGCAATATGTGGATAAATGAAAATATCACTTCTAAAATCACCAACCGGAAAAGGCAACTCTCACCACTCCTGTTCAACATAGTATGCAAAATTTTAGCCAGAGCAATCTGTCAAGAAAAAGAAATAAACTGGTTTTAAATAGAAAAAAAATAGTGAATATATCCTTGTGGTAGATTGACAAATGGTGGTCAACTTGTAATATCCAGCTGAACTGAATCAATGCGGTGCTGGGTGTGGAGGGCCCACCTTAGAATTGCTGCCAGAAACACAAAAAAGATAATGGAAGAGGAAGAAGAGGTGTTGTTGGTTCTCCTGTTGCTGTTGATTTTCCTGGAGGAGCTTGTCACACTGGCTTTCGGATATGAACTCAGCTCTTCTCATCCTTGGAGAAGCTTGGGACCTTGTTGTCACTGAGGATGACTGTAGTACATTTTGGCAAAGCTCTTATTTTTACTTTGAGCATCATTTCCAGGCTCTAGTGCAGATCTCTCAGCCTATTGGCACAGATCCTTTACACTGCAGGCACAGAATTTCTGGCTTTCAACACTGAACCTTGGGACTTCCCAGGGCAGACCCATGAATCAGACTCACATGAGTCACCGTCATGGGGTTTATGCCTACAGTTGGACTTGTGGGAGGCATTGTCATGGTCTCTTAGTGTTCAGTTGAGCTCATACAGGACATTGCTATAGGATCCAGGCCCTCAGCTGGATTCTTTGGGTCTTTGGTGTATGAACAGATTTTCTATACATTTTTTGTGTTTGACTATTTGGGAGACTATTATAAAATAATTCTATAAATTATGTGTCCTGTATTAAATTGTTTTTTTTGCAAACCCTGGCTACAAGAATCCTTATATTAAATAGCATAACCTTCTACACAGAATATACAAAATATTCTACTCAAAGACTCTTAAAATTAATGACTAAATTCTGAAATGTTGCAAGATGTAACATGAAAACACCCAATCAATTCTTTCTGTACACCAACAAATAACCTACTGAAAAAGAAATCAGAATGACAATCTTATTCACAGCAGATTCAAACTATTTAATGCCTAAGAATTAATCTAGTGAATGAAGGCAAATAATTATATAATAAAAATTGTATTGCTCTGTAATGTGTAATCACTATTGTAAAAAAGAAAGGAAAGGAAAGTGCTCTGAAGGATATAACTGCATGTATGTTTAAGTGTGTAAGATAGATGACCATTATTGCTAAGTTTCTGTTGGATCATTGAACAGAACTGTTTGCACTTTCATTGTTTGAATATCTATCTTTTATGCTTTAATTTTGTAACTTGAAAACTATTTCTAAGTTGTCAATATTATCAACTAGTGATTTCTTACTGTTTTTTAAAATTTCTTTATTATTTCTAACCTTTTTCTGTTTTGCTTTTTTTGTCTTTAAATAAAATTTTAAAATTGTATTTCTCTGAATAAAATAGATTGAGATAACATTAGAATTTTGAGAGATAGTCTATTCTTAAATTATGAGAACCAATATTACCTAAAGGCATTTATAATTAAAAAATACAGATCGAATGAAACTCTAAGCAAAATAAACATGCTAAAACTATGGAATTAAAAGAGTTCCAGGAAAGGCAAATCAATCCTCACCAACAGGAGTAGAGCAAGAGGCACTAAAATTCTAAAAAATTAAGTTATACTAGTTATGGTAATACAAATACAGCATGGTACCGACACTAAAACAGACATGCTGACTAATAAAATTGATTGTGGATACAGAAATAATCCCAAGCACTTCAACCATGAGGTTATTGACAAAAGGCAAATAACATATGCTAGTGAAAAAGATAGTGTTTTAAACAAAAGATACTGTTGAATCTAGAGATTATGTCTTTCAAACAGTATTAAAATCAAACCAAAATAGTCAAAGACTTAAATAAAAAAAATAGAAAAACTGAGCATTTTGAAAGAAAAACATACATTGCACTCTTAAAGACTTAGGCATAGGAAAGACTTCTTGGAAAAAACAAAAACAAAAATCCCCACCAGTGACTTACCTCTTCCAGTCAGATCACCCTCCTTCAACAGCAAGTCAGATATAGGCCCATCAGGAAACTTATTCATTGATAGTTAGCTTGTCCCCATGATCTATTCACATCCCAAAAGCTTTACTTATGAGTACAAGAGGCTTTCTGGGGTCATCTAACTATAAAGTGTAACATTCTATCCCTTGTTCCTCAAAAAATTAATGTGCAAACTTTATTTAAAAGGAATTTAGTCTATAGTTAAAATTTCCCAAAGAATTAGTAGTTTTAGCATTGCTAAAAAGTTTGGCTCTAAAATTTTCACTGATATTTAAAGTAAATTCTTAGTTATGAGACTCCATAAAAAGAAAATTAAACACTGGCAGCATAAAGTGGCAGAGGAGAAATATTGTCATTTCAAAGGAAGGAAAAGAATCGTAAAAATGAATGAGACCAAAGTAAGACTGAAACCTAGCAGGGAAAATATTAAATCCTTTAGTTCCATGTCTAACACACTGGGCAAACTGTGGTGAGATGGAAATCTCAAAGGGCTTGGGCAGCCCCATCATTATGGCACTACTAGTGTTTGTAACCCTCATGACCTTTCTCATACAACAATTTTGCTTACTCTTTGAAACTTTCCTCAGGCATTTCATATTCCTGACTTTTCTATTTTTCTCATGTCTCCACCATACTTTTGGCTTCACTTTCACAGATTTAAGCACCGCTCTCAGGGGCACACTGCCTGGTCTACCATGCCCTCTGAAATTGGGATAAAAGTCTATAAACTCTACAATGCATGCATACTGCATTACCTGTAAAACCAGCACCATGTGGATGCTGGCAAAATCTGCCAACAGTATATGTAGTCTCCATGCTTTCTTGAGTCAGGGCTACATTGGCCTCTAAGTGCCTGGATAGTTGAGTACTTTAAAGTACTTTGGTAATCAATGTCTTATATCACCATTTTGTTCTCCTTCTCTCGCAGGTACCTGGGGCTCTCTTCTCAAAGCAATCATTCACTTTGCAACTTTGAGTCTTAAAAAGGGTGGTGTCATGCTGCTTACAGTGATGACTGCAAGCCACCTTCCCTATTATCATATTGTAATGCACTTGTTTATTTTTTAATGATAATAAAGTTCTGCCCTTCTCCATTTTTCAGGCCTCAACTTTATTCAAGATTCCTACCTGGCCATACTCAAAATTGTTCAAGTCTTATAGGTGGGATGTTAGCTCTTGATTATCAATGTAAAGCTGGCTAAACCTGAATGCTTGGTTGCTTTGACATTTCTACAGGAATAACTAGCCCACTGTAAGGCTCATTTTGGACATGACTCTCCCAGTACCCATTCTGTCTACCAGCAGAGGCATTGTTTTTAGTTTAGCACCAGGGCAGTCCTCAACAAAAAAAACATGATGTTTTAAAAAAGATAAAGTGGAATATGAAACCTTGCAAGAACCTGAGCATCTAAAGATACTCAAGCATTCACACTGTATACAGGGATTTTGTCCATTGAGGCATGAAATGTTCATAGAACACTGACCACTGAGGTTTACTATGATCCCCTCAATGTGCCTTGCCTACTTTGAAGCCTTATGAAAAGGACTTCTCCTCTTTGATTTCTATGGATGGCCTTATTTCTCTTTGTCTGTTTGCATCCAAATATTAAACCATATGTCTCATTTATTTCACAGAAGACTGTGAGTGGTCTCTTCCTTGCATCATTCCTTATACCTTACACCTTTAGTCTCAGTCTCCAACAATAAAGAAAAATTCTCTGTCACAGCATAGCACACATAATCTAGAGTCCAAAGAGTACTGGAGCCCTTGTGCCAGCTTAAAACTCCTGAGTTTCTAGCCCACTGCATTTCTAGCCAAATTGTGGTCTCCTGAGCTCCATCTAGAATCTCCTGCCAAGCTCGTTTATAGCACTTTTCGGACTGCTTTTCTAGATGGCATTTCCAAGCTTTTCAAAAGTCCTCAAGCAAACTACTTCCAAAAGTACTTGAGTTACAAGTTCAGGGAGCATCATCACTCTTGTGACCAAAATCTGTCATTTATTTTCTGGTCACTGAGACAGAATACCAATAAACTACAATTAAAAAAGAGAAATGATTGTTTTCATTCAGATTATGTAGAGGATCAGTAGTCAGGTGGCTCTAGGGTAGAATAGCATGGTAGAGGAAGTTTGTCTATGACATGACAGGCAGGATGCATAGAGGAATAGGGAAGTGACTCACCTCTTTCTACTAGAACTCACCTACTAACAGCAAGTTAGCTATAAACCTATCAGTGCACTAATCCACTGATAATTACAATGCCCCCATGATTCAGTCATCTCCCGAAACCATTGCCTATGAACATATAAGGTTTTGGGTGACATCTAAATATAAATCAAAACAAACACTAAGAATTAACTAATATAACTATACCAAATTATAAAGATTCTGCACAAAAATAATACAAACAGTAAAGACGATCTACAATAAGGAAAAAATTTTACTGGTTACACCTTAAAGATTGAAATATTTTGTAGTATATATAAAGAACTAAAGGAACCAGATCCTCCCCAAATTGAAAGAATAGGCAAGTGAAATGCATAAATACTTTTAGAAGAAGGGGTGAAAATACCCCATAGGTACAGGAAAAAATTATTCAGTATATATGGCATTTAGGGAAATGCAAATGTATATAGCAATGAGATTTCTTCTTATTTCAGTAACAATGGATTTTATCAAGGACTCAAAAAATGTTGATAAAATGATGGGGAAACATTTACCCTCCTACATGATTTGTGGGTATTCAAACTAGTACAAACACTATGAAAATTTATATAGAGATTTCTCGATAAATATTTGACCCATCATAGTTTTTCTGGGTATATATTTGAAAGACTTAGTCATCATATTATTGTGATACTTGCATATTTATATTTATTGAAGCAAATTTTATAGTACCTAAAATATGGTAGAGGTATATATAGCCAAAAACAGATAAATGGGTAAAGAGAATATGGCATGCTTAAACAATGGAGTACTACTCCATTGAAGGCTTGAAGCAGAAGCATTTGAATCATTTGAAGGAAAATGCATTTATCTTTAAAGTATACTAATAAATAAAATAAGCACAAAAGGTTAAACATTGCAGGGATTCTCTAATATGAGAGAGCTCAAATACAAATAATAATTCAAAGAAGAAAATAAGTATGTGGTAAGAAACATGGAAGAAGATCCTTTGGAGCCAGCAAAAGGATCAAGTGAGGAAAGGAAATAGCAGGTTAGTGGGGTATAAAGTGTGAACTAAAATAATCATTATGTGAGATATATATATATAGCAGTTCTCCAATGTGAATGTAATTATTAAGTATCACAAATTTATACCAATTAAAAAAGAAAAAAAACTATGAAAAATGAATAAATTTCTAGGTGCACATAACTCCAAAAATTTGAACTTTAAAAAACAACACAAGCATGAATAGATCCACAATATGTAATGAAATTTAATCGGTAATGACAAGTCTCCTAAAAATGTTAAACATTATTTGCACTGTTGTTTCTCCCTCCATGACCTGAAGTGAATCAAAACATTTATCTTTCAAAGCAAATGTCCAGAAGTTATAAACTGCCAGATCTGGTGGATAAGTTAGATGAAGACACAGTGTGACGTGTTTGAACATACTTCATGAAAATAACAAAAAATATTTTCAAATTTCCTTTAGGAAGAAGAAACAATGATAGATTAAGGGTGATTGAAGCAAGAAAAAGTATTTTGGGGAGGATTAATGGCAACATATCTTTTAATTTAGCAATTTTATAAATTTAGACTATCACCATCTATTTTAATTGTACCTCATATTTGAATATAATGCACCATACTATGAAACTATTAGAAAACTAAATTGGAGAAATAACTTACAACATTAGTCTTAGCATAGATTTTTGGATATGATCCCTAAAACACAGAGCAAAAAAAAAGTGTGATTTGTGGAGAGCTTTCCCTAAAAAGCTCTCCAGCCAGGATGGCTTTCCCAAAAGGACCATTTTTCTTCATTTTGGATATACCCTGACTGCAATTTGTGTATTGATGTGTATAGAAATGGCTAGAAAAATAGTCTACTCCCTCAATCCGTATTAAGCAATGCAAATGTTTCTAGCTTAGGAGAAGGTCAGTGAAGCCCTGCCTATAGATGCATACTATTAACCTTGAGGCAAGCTGAGAGAGGAGATGCCACATGGTCCACTGGGATTAAGTATAGGGAAAAATGTCATGACATCTCATGGACTGAAAGTCAGTCATCAAAGCTGAAGAAACAGAGCAAAAAGAAAAGATAATTCAACAAACTGCTATGCAGATTTTCCCAAACGTAGAAGATACTGTTGCTGGAATATGGTACTCACTCTGCATACCTCTTTCTGAAAAATGCAGGAGTTATATTGTGCTACCTATAAGCCCAGTTCACAGTACTCACATACTTCTTATTCTGAGAGTCAGTCAACCATAAGTCATTCCCCTCTTCACAAATGAAAACAATTTGGGTTTCGTTCTGTGTTGTGGAAATGTTGCAATCAGTCATCGACAGTACTGCACTAAGAACACACTTGGCTCCTCACACTGTAGATACGTGTTGTCTCTTTATTTTTGTCATCAGTTTCACTGGAAATGATAATTTGGAATTTACTTACTACACATTCAATAACTTTTTTAATAACCCTAACCCTAACTCTAACCCAGACGGCTCTCTATATAATTATACCGAACTAAAACGTTGCTGTGTAGCAAAGGACATAACCAATAGATGGAAAGCAAACTGTATAGAATGGTACAAAGTATTTTCAAACTATCATGAAGGATATTAATGCATATTATGTATAATTTAAACTATATAATATATGCATGTATGTTTCATTCATATCCATATATATATGAAATTTAAGTAACTCTAATGCGTGCAAATCAATACTACAATGAGATGTGATACTATCTCACTCCAGTTAGTATGACTGTTATCAAAAACAACAAAAATTATTGAACTAATAAGGATATAAAGAGGAGATCTTATAGAGTTTTGATGAAAACATAAACTAGTAGACCTACTATGGAAAATTATATATAGATTGCTCAGGGAGTTAGAAATATCATATAAACCATCAATCACACTATCAGTTTACATTTAATTTACTTAAAATAAATATGTTGAAAATTTACCTGTAATCACATGTTTATTGCAACACTGTTTGTAGTAGACAAGAAACAGAATCAAACCAGGTGTCTATCTTTGGATGAAGAGATAAAGACTATGTGGTAGATATACATGGCACAATATTATTCAGTCAAAAAATGAATAAAATTCTAATATTTGCAGCAAGTTGGATGGAACTGGAGATCTTTGTGTTAGAAGAAATACATTGAGTACGGACATTATAAAACCACATGCTTTCATGTATATCTCAATGATAACAGAATCATATCAAAAATAGACAATAATAGTCAGAAGTGCCTGAAAAGATGGATGGATGAAAAGATGGATCAATAAAGGATTGTTAATAGCCACAGAGGTGTAATTAAGTAACAAGAATAACTTCCATTAATCTGTATCAAAAAGGATAAGTATAAAATCTTATAAACTCTTACAAACTCTCATATTAGGGAGAATATACAGTATTTACACATGTGAGTTTCGTTTATTTTGCTTATGAGTATGGTCTCAAGTCGTGTCCATTTATTTATAAATATCTCAATGTGATCATTCTTTATAGCTGAGTAGTACTCCATTGTATAGAAATACTACAATTTTTTATTCATTCCTCAGTTGATGGGCACTTAGGTTGTTTCCAAGATTTAGCTATTACAAATTGTGCTGCTATAAACATGGGTGCACATATATCACTTTGTATGATATTCTCAGATCTTCTGGAAATATGCCTAGAAGTGGAATAGCTGTGTCAAATGGGACCTCCAGACCCAGCTTTTTGAGGAATCTCCAGACTGACCTCCACAGTGGTTGCACCAGTCTACACTCCCACAAACAGTGCAGAAGAGTTCCTTTTTCCCCACAGCCAAACGTGTGTGAAAGTATAAACAAAATTTTTTATTGAAAATGAGATATTATAGTGTCCATTGATCATTCTCTGTTATTTGGTTCAGAATGCCCTATAATTCTTTCACTCTTTGAATGGATTTATACTTTTTTGTTATGTTTAATATTATTGTGTTTGAAACTATGCTCAACTATAGCAGAGAAAGAAATATTGCGATAGCTATTGTTAATATCCAGTTGTCTTAATGTTAAGTATTGTGTTGCCTATGTTGTCCGGTTCCGATCTGCTCTGTACTGACCTCTTTTGTCTTATTCTCTTTAAAATAAAATGGAAAAAAAAGAAAAAAAAGGATAAGTATAGGTGAACATAATTAATTTAATATTTTTGAATATCTGCCACTCATGATTTTGAATGTTTCCAGAACAAAGTAATAATAAAATCTGAAGTGCTATATATGCCAACTACCCTGACCTGAACATTATTCATTGGTTACATGTATTGCAATATATGCTCCATAAATATGTACAACAACATATTTTAAACAACAACAAAGGAAGGGACAGAAAAATTTTGAATAGGAGATTTGCAGTGTATATATAAACCAACTTGGTAAATCAGGAAAAATTCTGGGTTGGAAATATAATTTGGGATCATTATAATATAAGTGGTATTGAGGTATATGTTCTTAGATCCATTTGCTAGGGGAAAAAGAAAAAGGGTAAAAGAACAATGATAGAAAAAGAAAATATATGAAGACTAAAAACAGAGCTGCATAGTATATGGCCACTTAGGAAATTATCAGAACGTGACAAGTCCAAATCCTGACTGAGATTTGAGCTAATAGGAAAAAAAGAGCCAAAAGAAGTTTTGTTAAATACCAGTGAATTTTAGAGAAAACATTATGAAGAATTATCAATGAGTATATGTAAGGAGTGAAATACAAGGAAAATACAAGATAGCTTATAGTTTGCAAATATGATAGGCCAAAATATTTGTCATTGCACTGACCATAATGGACATATTGGAAAAGATAAAAGATGTGGGAAGAAAGTTTTGGTCTACTGTATAATATTTAACATAAATGAATTAAAGTGACATTTATACAGTGTCTTATTTGCAGTGGTATATACAAGTTTCACAAAAAAAGATCCTTAATATTTGAAGAGTTCTAGAATAGGTACTAGTACTAATTGGATTAAAAAATGGTCTTTATTATCTCAAAATGAAAGTTAGGGACATATCCAAAGATGATAATTATGCTGCTTGTGAGCAGCTTCTATTAGTTTGCTTTGACATCTCTAATTTTTGATCATGGATAAATCTCTGAAGTGTGGAACTGTACAAATGAATATAATATGCATGTGTAGGTGTGTGTGCTATAGATACACTTGAAGTTATATCTGAACATCAAATTATTACTGGGCATATATACAAAACTATATCATAAATATGACATATGTAAGTTTTCAAACTAATTTATTCAACTGTAGTTACTTTGGATTTCGAATGTATTTTTGATAAGGTGGTTCATTAATTTACAGGGAACCTGGTTATTTAAATGTAGTGACAGAGTCAGTGCTTAAGAGATCCATAGTTCTTTATTTGCAACTTCAAGGGGATTTGAAATGACTTGTGTATTACTTCCAGTGCTCATGACCAGGGTTCTAAAGTTTATTTTATTTCTCATTTCACAAACTAGCTAAACGTTATTGGAATATCATCCATGATTTCACTCTCTTTTGTTACCCAAAAAACTTACAGTTTTGTAAATCAGAATATTTTCTGATAAATTAAAAACATTTTATATGGTTTCCCATTTCTTCTGCTACTAATCCTATAAACATTTATCATATGAAAAAATAACTACAACTATTTCAGTGTGCATGTGTGTGCACGATCCCATGCATGCTTGCGTGTGTGTTGGAAATCATCTAGAATGGTTAAAAGTAGTTTTCTTCCCCTTGATCCCTTATCAGAATATTATATATCTTAGTGATATGCACTTTAAGTTCATGATTACTGCAGTTCTCAAATGAGTACCTTTAGGTATCTGCTATACCAACTGTTGACTGGGTGATATAGTTTGATATTTGATAATATTGTATGTAGAATTATGATTTCTTACACTTTTATTGTTTAGACTTCTGAATAAAAATCATATATACTTGATGCCATAAATTTTCCCATCTTTTCTGTAACTATATGAATTTTAACACGTATCTTTGATCTTACTTTAATTTTTACAAGCATTTAATAAAATTATTCATTGCCTTTTTTTAGATACTTTATCTAACTTCAATTTTTGATGAGCAAAGTATCTCTAAAAGATTTTTACTAGATTAAAACTTTCCTAACCTTCAAAACCAAATTTTACTACCCAAAATTACTGCAATTTTGACCAAAATAAGTCTTCTTACTGAAGGCATAGAATTTTCTGATGTAACAACAAAATCATCTGAAATGTTTTTGAGAGTTTGACATATAGATCTATTCTTTCCTTTTAGTCAAAAATGATATGAATCATCATTTTTGGATATCTTGAACCCATATTAAATTTCTCATTATTTTGCAATTTTCCATTGATATGTATGGTGCACCTTTCTGAAATGTTACTCATTCTTCCACTTTATTTTATTTGAGGTTATTTTTTAATGCATTTTGCAGTAAATGATCTTTATTAAAAGTTGCATTGGAGGTCAGTTACAAATATCAAAGTTTATGATAGCACAGCTCAGTTTCCCAGAAAAAATTTAGATATTTAAATATGATCATTGGCGTAGTAAGATAGTACACTAATGGGGATTTCTACATAAATCTCCATTATCTCCATAATCTCAGTGGTCTTGTACTAAATTTTAGAATGGAAGAGTGTCAATAGAAGCATTGAAAAATTGAAAAGACACATTTGTGATATGTTTTACTTTCCTTGATTTCTCAACACAGCTAGTTTATCTCCATTCAATAAATGTAAAATGCACATAAAATTTGATTATGATTTTGTATATAGTCAATATATATTTATATAGGAATTGTGTTATGTATTTTTCTAGGAAATTACATCACTGTGCCCATTTTAATTATCAAGAAATACTAATTAATATTTAAATACTAGATATGCAGTTTCTTATGTAGCTATTAATGTTAAAATGTGGGAAAGTTTATAGAAATTCTTGAAATAATTTCAAAAAGATACTCCAACAGTATTTTCCAAATTTCTATATAGAGAGCATATGGGAGAGTACATAACTTTAAAACATTTTAAATAAAAACAGATTGAGTTTTTTAATTCAGTGTTTAATATGCAGTGTTAGTAGAAAAAAGTCTAAAACACAAAACTTGATAGGAAAAGAGGTCATAAGATTAATTAATATTCCATCAACATTATATTTTTCTACTTTTTAAATTGGTATATATTTTTGACATATAATTATATTAAGCTTATGAAATCAGTATAAATATAATATCTTGATATATATAAAGATATATATAATATCTTGATCATTATTATCCTCTTTCCCTTCTACTCCCGATCCATTCCTTCCAATATACTCTTGTCCATCACCCAAAGTCTACTTCCCTCTTTAGTGCCCCTCCTTCACTTATTGATTAGTTTATTGACTGAGAATTTTATTAATTTTTTAACATTTTGAGGTTATGTAATATCCTGAAAATGTGTTTTGTGTGGTGTACTTATGATAAATCTTTTATATGCACAATACATGGTTACAGTTTTGCTAAAGATTTAAAATGTATTTTATCTGTATGTGTTTGTTATACTTAATAATTTCATTTCAGTCTTTGTCCCCTTTTTCCAAATACCTATGCTTTCCCATGTACTTCCTCAGAGCATCTTGTGAGCACCACTGCCTCTCATCATCCATAGTGGGGTCAGTCATTTCTTTACAAGTAAGTCTCCACATTTTTTTTCTTTATAAACAAAACAAGTCCATTTTCTATGAGCCAAATTTATTTTCTCCTAACTTACTATTTTTGGTTTTCTGTTTCCGCTATTATTTTTCCTAAATATTTCTCTTTGTTTCCCTTTTAAATGCATAATGTATAAAATACAGTCCCAGATAGGTGTTATTATTGACGTGCAACAACCAAGTAAAAAATTTGAATGTTAGCTATAGAAAATTTTATAACAACCAGGTTGAGTAACTGTAGATCTACTGAAGATATCATAAAAATGGGCAGGTGCTTTTTGTGTACATTAATTGTTTTTTTCATTTTCATACATATTTATTTTTATTATACCTTATGAAATTATTGGTCTGTAAAAATTTGAGATTTTGATAAAAGCTGCCATTTCACAAAGACAGCATTGATGTAAATATGTGTATTAAGGACTTTAGTTGTATTCACATCTTTTTGGAGATTTTCCAATTTTCACTGCTTTTCTTTAAAATACGTACTTAAGTAAGCATGTTCCCTTATTGATGAATCCTTAATTTTGATAAAATTTATTGCTTAATTGGTTCCTGTGATGATATTCCTCAGGCTTTTTCAAAATTAAAGTCTATTAAATTATAAATACTAAATGCAGTGCTGAAATATTTTATGTTAATTATATTTTTAATTGTAGAAAAAAACCCCAACTCAAACATCAATCTGTTTCAAAGTGTCACAAATTGTCAAAGCAGTTGACAGTGACGATGTTTCTGTGATAGTTCAGTAAAAATAATTTTCTCTATTTGTAGCAGCTTGTTTTTTCAAAGCAGGTAGAAGTAGTTTTGACTTTTCTTCTTGTATTTTTGCATTAAATTGTCTGAATCTGTTTCATTTTTATTGTGTTTTGTTGTCTATCTATTACTGATTTTTTAAAAAATACCACATCTTTCCATGTGTCTTTTTGTAGCTTTTCAGGAGGAAGATTTTATTAGCTAAACTTTGTTAGGTAAGGTGGAAGACTCATTCTGTTTTGGAAACTGCACATATGAATAATTTTCTCCAATTCATATGGTGCTAATTTTAAAGTATGAATGACAGTTTATCACTAAGATTTTTAAATATTAAAGATAGGTTGTAGTTGTTGACTAAAGATCTTCAATTATAGAGACTCATTATATGCCTAATGTTTATGTAACAAGGAAGGCTTATTTTGTTTTCATATGTCTATTATTCAACGACAGGGTTGACAAAACAATATGAAGTCCTGCAATTCCAGACTAAATATCAAATATGATCACTTTACAGATACAGCGTATCCTATAAAAATAAATCCAAACTATTATTTGAATTTATTTCTTATGTTAGAGAATTAAATTTTAGCAGGTGTTTCAGTGCTAACTATATTACAATTATTGTACTAGGCACAATGGGATGTAAAATGATTCTAACAAATTACGGCATTTACTCAATTTCAAAAGCTCTTGTCAAAGGTTAAATACGGTTATGTATAGGAAAATCAATACCAAAAAAGCTAGAGATTAAATACCATTGTTCCCTGGACTTTTTAGCTTACAGAGTTGATTGTGAGCTATGAGCTGACTCCCAGAGTGTGAAGTAAAACAAGCTAAGAAATCTGTTGTTAACATTAGGAAATAGTATATAGAAAACTTCCAGAGGTAAAAGTTGCCTTTTAGGGGATTTTCAAGTATTGAATGACACTGAAATTCAAAAATATCTGTTCAAAAGAAATAAAAGTAGCCTGAATGACAAGATAGTTGGAAAACTGTGTACAATAGATCAGAGAGTAGTGATTAGAGAAAAATGACTTTGCTACACATTAAAATTTGGTAAATATTTGTCTTAGTCATTGAAGATAAATGTCAAAAAGTAAGTGAAATTTATTTGTTTACTTACTTATTTTCATCTTGAAGAGAATAAAACCAAATGATCTATAATTAAATATTGTCGAGCAAAACAAAATGATGAACATGGTACATGACTTTAAAACAAAATACGAGAAAATGAATGATGGCTATGATAATGCCTCTTGTTCTCTTCAAAAGAATTCCCCATACCATCAGGTATAATAAAATCAAACAAAATAGCACAGAATAAAACCAATAAAGACTAAACAATGGAATCTGTACAGGAGTTCAAAACAAAATAATAGTAAAGCCACAGTGGGCACCATAAGTGATCTTATTATCTTCAAAATAGTTGCCTATACCATCAGACATGATACAATCAAATAAAACAAAATAGAATAAAATCAGTGAAAACAAAACAATGAAGGCAATACAGGGCAACAAGATAACAGGAGATCACTGATGGCTAACATAATATATTTTGTTATCTTTGAAATTCTAGCCAGTGCTGACCATGAGTATCTGATGGTGGCCATTGGGTATGCTAGTGCAGAGCTGTCTGCTACTTTTCCCAGCCTGCTTTGGCTCACTGGTGGCTAGTGGAGTGCATGTGGTGGCAGGGCTTGATGCTGCTTCCTAGCTGGTTACTGGCCAGGATCTTCAATGATGACTGCCAGAGTGCACACCGGGGTCATGGGCAGCTGTCACCTCTGAACAATCTGGTAACAGGAGGGAGCCCCCACCATGGCTGTTAGAGTGCATGTGGGGTCAAGGATGGCCACCACCTCAAGGCCGAACTGGTTACCTGTGGGGAACCTCAGGGATGGCTGTTGAAATGTGCACAGGGACAGGGATCATTCCAAGCAATTTTCACCAGTCTGCTCCCAGCTAGGAGCTCTTCAGAGAGCCAGCTGAAGTTCTGTTCCCTGGCTTATCCTTCCTGTCTCCAAAATGGCTCCCAGCTAATTGCTGTCTCCTGCAGGAAGTCTGAGCCCTCTGTATGCACCACCAGCCAGTGCAGTCATCTGAAACTCCCCTCCTGTCCGCTGCTGTGTCTCTTTGTAGAGGCCTCTAGGCCCTCCAGCCACCACCATCACCATGACGGTGTGCCCCTAGGTTCCAACAGCTCCTATTGAATAGTTGGTCCAGCTCTGTGTGAAGGCGCCCCCAGCTACTGCCTTTTTTTTGTTTAAGTTTTTCTTTTTTACTCTCTATGAGCTTTAATTCTCACTTTAGATTCTTCTTGGGTCCAACTGACCCACTTCCTTCCTTCTTGTCTTCCCTGTGTTGCTATATTCGACCATCTGGACTGTTTTTCTCTGAGAGGCCATTTACTCTGTTTCTTTCTGTTCCACCATCTTTCCAGAAGTCCAGCAAGTGAAATTTAAAGTCTACTTCATTTGCTAAGAACCAATTGTATACTCCATTTTAATGATTATTTTAAAATCATCATCTTTGTATTATAGTCAATTAAATAATGCAAGCAAAATTGTTTAAGAAAGTATAAATTGGTACAAATATTGTATTATTGGGCTTTAATATTTGAATACCTACAAATTTGTAGGAGCTATAAGAAAGGGCATTTTGCACAGTACGCTCAAGAAAGAAAAGTGAATGGACACTGATTTGTAGATGCCAATTTTGATTTCAACAGAATAGTAATATGAAAAGAGACATAAATATGTTTGTATAACAGCAGTATCTGTATAACGTTATTTTCTTAAATGGCTAGATATGGATAACACTATATTTAGCAAAGGTCACTGACATGCAAATCAGATTAAATACTTAATTTCAATTGGTGGCTATTATGAATTTATAAAATTTACAATGTGTACTTAATAATGTCATTGGAAATTTTATTCATCATACCTCACCATTTATCTTCTAGGAGAAATCCTAAACCTAAAAATTGGACATTTCTATGTTTTAAAATCCTTATATAGCAACAGTTCAAATATGCAATTTTATATATTTCTTTTTGTGCAGTCAGGAGAAATAAGTTTGATTTTTTTCACTTTCATTTTAGTTTCATTAGACTACCTATTTTGTACCGAAAGAATCAGAACAAAATAAATAACCCAATTTCCTTAAACATCCATTTAATACTTGTGGGATATGATTGAACCAACTCAAAATAATTTACAAAATGAGAGAAAAAGAGTAAAATCTTGAATGATCAATGATTGTGAACATTTTTATATCTTTATTTTCCATTTCTAATTCTTTATCTGAGAAAGATCTATTTATTTCAGATGCCCATTTTTGGATTGAGTCTTTACATTTGTGGAGATTCTGGGTTTTTGAGTACTTTATATATTCCAGATAGTAGCTCTTTACCCAAGGAACAGATAGTGAAATTTTTTTTCGGTCTGTGAGTTGTATTTTATGCTATCAGTGGTTTCTCTTGATGTACAAAAGCTTTTTAATAAGATGAGATCTTGGGTGTTGACTCTTTGTGTTGTTTCCTGTGTAACTGGAGTTTGATTTATAAAGTCTTTGACAATACTAATGTCTTCAGGAATTCTACCTATTTTGTATTCCAATGGATTTAATGTTTATCTTTTAATGTTTAGATCTTTGATCTATTTTGATTTTAGTTTAATGTATGATGAAAGATTTGGGTCTAGTTTTAATATTCCAACCTAAGAAAGCAATGTTTTCCAGCACCATTTACTGAAGAAGCTGTCCTTCTCCCAGTGAAAATATTTGACACCTTTGTCAAAGATAAAGTGGCTGTGCATGCCTGGAGTTATTTCTGCACCTTTTAATCTGTTTCATTGATCCTCAGGTCTGTTTGTTTCTGGCAATATCATGCTGTTTTTATCACAGTAGCTTTGTAGTATAATTTCAAGTCAGGGATGCCTCCTGCTTTGCCTTTGTTGCTCAGAACAACTTTTGAATTTCTTGGTCTCTTCTGGTTTCAGATGAATTTTAAGTTTTTTTCTCTAATTCTGTGAGATATGCTGTTGGAATTTTGACTGGGAAGTATTAAACCCATATAACAGCTTTGGAAGTATGGCCATTTTCATTATGTTGGTTGTTCCTAAGAAAGAACAAACCATATCTTTCCATTTTTTAATATCCTAGTTAATCTCTTTTTAAAGAATATTGTAGTTTTCAATGTAGAGGTTTAGTTTTTTTTACCTTCTTCATTAGATTGATTCTTAGGTATTTCATTTTTGGACACTATTTTGAAAGGCATTGTTTCCCTAATTTCTCTCTCAGTAAGTTTGCTATTCATGTGCAGGAAGACTATTGATTTTGAGGTACTGACTTTGCATCCAGCTATGCTACTGAATTTGCTTATTAAATCTAGTAGACTTTTGATGAACTTTGGAACCTTCTACATAGAGTAACATTTCATCTGCTAGTAATGTAATTTAATTTCTTAATTTCCTATTCATATTCCTTTTATTTCTTCTCTGTATAATTTCTCTGGATAATGCTTCCAGAACTATATAGAATAAGAGTGTTATTGCTTGTCTTGTTTCTGATTTTAGAGGGAATTTTTCAGTGTTTTGCCTCTGTGGTATGATGTTGGGCATTGATTTTTCATACATGGCTTTTATTAGATTGAGATAAAACCCATTTATCTCAATTTTCTGTATTTTTTATCATGAATAAGTATTGAATTTTATGAAACACTCTTTTTTCATCTTTTGAAATTATCATGTTTTTGTCCTTGGCTCTGTTAATGTGCAGTATTATATTTTTAAATTTTGAACGATATCTGCATCCTTGAGATGAGTCCTACTTGGTCATGGTGTATATTCTTCTTGATGAGTTGCTGCATTTTGTTTTCTGGTATTTTTTGAGGTGTTTTTATCCATGTTCATTAGAGGGATGAGCCTGTAGATCTCTTTCTTTGCTGGGTCCTTCCCTGCTTTTGTTATCAGGGTAATGCTTGCTTTCAGGAATGAATTTTAGATTATTGCTTCCCTTTCAATTTCATTAAAGTGTTTGAGATATAGTGGTATTATGTCTTATCTAACTAACTTACAGAATTCAGCAGTGAATTCATTAAAGTCTCAGTTTTTGTTTGTTGGTAAGTTTTTGATTACACTTTCCATTTCATTGATTGGTATTTGTTTATTTAGAATTTTTATATCTTCTTGACTTGGCTTTGTGGAATCTATCTATTTCTTCTGCATTTTCCATCTCATTAGAATACAGACTATCAACGTAGTTATAAATGGTCTTCTGGATTTCTGTGGGATCTGTTCTGATTTCACCCTTTTAATTCCTAAATTCATGTATTTGAGTCTTTTCTTTCTTTTTTTACATGGTTGGCTAAGTGGTTGTCAATTTTATTTAACCTATCAGAGAAACAATTCTTTGATTCATTGATTCTATATATTATTTCCTTATTCTTCATTTGGTCAATTTCTCTTGTGATCTTTATAATATCCTCCCTCATATGAGTTTTGGGTTTAACTTGATCTTGTTTTTCTTTATTTTATTTTGTTTTATTTTATTTTTTATTTTGTTATACCAGGGATCAAACTCACGACCTCAAGTGTTTATGCTATATAAGTGGACTTGCTCTTTTTTTTCTGGAAGATTGAAGAATAACTCAATATTTTTATTTCAAATTGAAATATTTTCTTGCTATAGATATTCAATACTATAAGTTTCCCATGTAATATTGCTTTAGTTTTGCATAATTTTAGCATATATTACTGGCATTATCATTTAATTGTGGAAACTACATAAATTCTTCTTTATTTTTATCATTGACACATTGGTTGTTCAGGAGGGTTACTTAATTTTCATGTGTTTATGAAGTCATGAAATTTCTTTTGCCATTGATTTTCACTATGGTCTGATAATAAACATAGTTACTTTCAATTCCTTTGCATTTACTTATGTATGTTTTATGAGCAAGTATGTGGTCTACTTTGGAAAATTTTCCATGTGCAGCTGAAAAGAATGTGCATTCTTATGTTGGGGGAGTGGAACAAGGAAGACATCTACTAAGTTCATTTGTCAAAAAGTTTGGTTCATTTCCAATATTTCATTGTTGATTTCTGTTTAGTTCATCTGTCTATTTGTGACAGTGGGGTATTCAGTTCCTTCATTATAATTGTACTAATGCTTGTTTACTTTTCATGTTGGTTAACATTTGTTTTGGTTGGCTTGAAATCCACTTTGACTGAAATGTGATTTTTTTCTAGGTTCCTGTTTCATGGCTTATTGATTTCCATCTTTTGACTTTCAGTTTTTTTTTCTAGGTTCCTGTTTCATGGCTTATTGATTTCATCTTTTGACTTTCAGTTTATGAATTTCTCTTTTAATTAAGTGTGTTTTATTGTTTGTAACATATTTCTGGATCTTGCATGTTGCTGCATTTTGCTAGTTGTTTTCTTTTGATTGGTGAATTGAGACCATTAATACTGATGGATATAACTGCTATGTACTTACTTTTCCTTGCCATTTGCTTGTTTGACTTGTTCTGTGTATTCATTCTATTGGGATTCATGGAGTCATAATCCTTGTTATCTCTTTGTAGAATGCCCTCCAGAAAATTTTGGAGTGCTGCCTTATTGTTCAAGAATTTCATCAGTAGTTCTTTATTATGGAAGTATCTTATTTCTATCTAAATTTGGAAAGATAGTTTTTTAGGTTACGTCAATGTGTGTTGGAGATTAATATTATTTTATGGTTTGAAATATTTTCTTCCAATGTCTCCTACACCTGATGGTTTGTAATGAGAAGTCTGTTGTATTTCTGATGGTTTCTATTTGTTGGCAATTTGTTTATTTCTCTAACAGCTTTTATTATTCTGTTTTTGAGTTGAGTTTCTAGAATCTTGACTTTTATATGCCTTGATGAATATTTTTTATCATGATTAATTGGATTTCCACAATCATCACTTATTTGTAAGTCAAATCATTTTCCCATGCCAGGGAAGTTTTCTGCCATGATGTCTGTGAACAGGCTTTGCATATCACTTGTACTATCTCCTACATTTTTATTGATTCAGCTCAACATTGTGGTAATCTTCTTTGTATCATTCAGTAGTTGCTGGATTTATTTCCTCTGGCCTCTTGCTGCTTTTCAGAATTTTTTTGAGTGTTAACTGCAATTCTGTCAACTTTATCTTGAGATTCTGTCCTCATATATGCTTATTCTGCTGTGTATACTTTCAGTGGAACTTTTAATCTCCTGGATAGATATTTGAAACTGTTTCATATATGCTCTTTCCTATGTTGGACATTCATTGATTGCACCATTTCCCTAAGCATACC
>PVJX010008298.1:0-66375 GCA_004027295.1 Dolichotis patagonum | reverse complement strand
CTTTATACTATTGTGTTATGTTTGATATTATTGTATTTGAAACTATGCTCAACTATAGCAGAGTAAGAGATATGGTGTTAGCTACTGTTGATGTCCAGTTGACTTAATGTAAAGTACTGTGTTGCCTATGTTGTCCTCTTCTGATCTGCTCTGTACTGCCCCCTTTTGTTTTATTCTCTTTCAAATAAAAAAAAAGAAATTATTAATGGTTTTTTTATTTGGCTGTATATATAAAGGTGAAAACATAGTATAGATATCAATTTTGTAGTCATGTGACTCAGAATATGTTTGTACTGAGATGCAGTTCACTGTGTAATACTTTCACAGTATTGGAAGTGTAAGAACAGTTCACTTTTTTCACTGAGAATCAGAAGTGTATTTTAAATATAAATGTAAATGGCCAAATTCGCCTTAGCAAAAGAACAAAGATTTTTTAGCTTGAGTCAAAGCTAAAATCTGTTTACGTTATTTGTTTTTAGTCAGCAGTTTCAACATTTAGGGTATTTTATAGTAATACATATAATGATTTACAAAGCATTATTATGTACAAGGATGTTTATGAAAACCATTTTTAGTGGCAGATAATTTTGAAAGAAACCAAATATCTAAATGTAGAAATTGAAAAATTATATTTCTTTTTTAGAATAAGGTACTAAACAGCTAATAAAGTAGTATTTTAATACAGTTGTAATAAATAGTGCTATAATAAGTGGAAAAACTAGGTTTCTAAAATTTGATAATGATTCCAATTTATATAGCTGTGTTATCCCCAGGAATTCATGCCTGTGTTTGACAAGTGTTTATTTTATATTGTTATTGCCACTTTATTCTCTGTATTTTCCATCTTAACAATCACATTTTTATATAGAAAAATAAATGTTATTTTTTGTTTGTTTAATCATTCAATAAGGTGTGAAAGGAGTTATTGCCAATGGGAGGCAGAGGGCCAGGAGAGGTTGAGGCTGATGTAAGAGGATGAAGGTTATTTGCATGGTTTGAAAAAAAAAATATCTAGTAGAGATAACATTGACAAAAAGAACAGAGAAATGATAACTGATAGATCAAAATCCCAGATGCTTTAGAGGATTATAAAACCAAGTATTTAGGCAACAGTGTTAGAGTCTATTAGGAATTCAGTATTGGGTTATTAAATAACTGAAACTGTGTAATATGAATTGAATCTACCTGATTATCATAATAACTGTATAATGTGGGTCTTACTATTTTATAGGTTAAGAGTAGCCTTATGATGTAGTCTTGGAAGATATGATGACTTGAAAAGCATTTCATGTACTTCATATTAGATTATGTAGCATACTAAGGAAATAAAATATAGATATTAAATATAGATGGCTGCTTTTATTAAAACATATGTGACAAAACATATTTATCTTCAAGCTACTAGACACCTCATAATTGATTTGACAAAGAATTGTAACCTAGAATCATTAAAATCCTAATGGAACTTATATGATTGAAGTATGCTATGCTTGGAAGTACTGGTTAATAATGTTCTGATAGGAAATATGCTGTATTTTTACATCATTCTCCCTCTGTGTCTATCAGTAGTATAATGCCTGATTTAAAAAAATAAGAGGAATGGTAATGCATAAATTTTGTAAGTATAAAAATTTGTGAAAGCAAAGAAATTTAAAAAATGAAAGAAATACAAAGAGAATTATTGTTGAAAATTGTATAGTATCAGGGTTTACTCAAATTTGGGATTGTCTAAGAGAAATGTTTTCAAACATTACATTTCATCCTTTTTATCCTTTTTGAATATTGCCTATCTAATGTAATTAAAAATAAATAGGTAGTTGAACTTTACTTATCGTGAATAATTACATGGCTTAAATTTTCTTCTTTCAATAATAGAAACAACCTTTTGGAAGTCAATATGTATTTTAAAAATTTCTGGTCAACTTTAACTCGGATCTCTTGATATTCTTTTCCCATTGTTTTACTGAAAAAACCATAGGCTGTCTATGAATATTGTTTCTTCAGTGTTATATTGACATTGCCAAAGCGCTAAGGCTATCTATAAAATTTTTAAAGTCTGTGTTTATAGCTAGTACTGCTGTCAGAAGAATGCAATGAACTCTGATAGTTTTCAAGTATTCTGTTTCAGCACTTGTTCTTTCTGCATAATTGGGGTATAAATAAGTCTCCAACTTACAGATAAGTTCTGTTTCAGGAAGATGTTCTTAAACTGGGTTTGTTGGTAAGTCCGAAAATGTGAGCTAATGTAAAGCATAAAAAAAATAGAAAAATACTGTAAATAAGTTATTTTTACTTTTACAGTTAACTTAGAATGGTGTAACAGTATAATATGACTGTAAATAAACTATTTTTACTTTTACAATTACTTTACATTGGTGGTACAGTACAGTACAATCAGTGGCATATAGAGGATTGCGTGGAGTAAACTGACAAGAAGAGATTAACTAACTGGAGGAGGGAGAGTAGGTAGGAGATGACTGAACAGAGTTGGCTGTTTTTTCCCCTTGGTTCAATCTCCCAGTTATTTTCACTTTTCTTTCCATGGTTATTGGTTTGCTTTTCCTAGTAGTCCCCTCCATATCATCAGGACTTTTCCTGCTTCTGTACCTCCTAGGCTTTGATTGAATAATGTACTACTATACACTTTTGCATTGTACATTAAGCACACAGCGGTACAACTGTGACAATGTCCAGCAGATACGTGAGCAACTTTTGCAGTTTGTTCACATCCACAAATGTTCATAATGTGAGGTCCATTTGTATCTGTGAAAATTTATGACTTGGATATTCATAAGTTAGGGATTTTCAGTCTATTGTCATAAGTATCTAGGGTTGGATAGGTCTGCTTATGTGTTCAGTTTTTTCTTGGGTTACGAAGAATCTAAACTGTGCTGTTACTCAAAACCAAATCCCAGTTTAGGTAATCTCCCTTCAAAACCTGCACATTTTATCCTGAAAAGAGTAGAGAGGGCAATTGAAATGAATAGACACTTCTCAGAAGTAGTACAGATGGCCAGTGAATACTGTAGGAAATGTTCAGAGATAAAGGCAAATTAAAACAGCACTGAGAATCCATCTTAGCCCAGAAGGAACAACTGTCTTTAAGACTCCAATAATAATAAATGCCGGTGAGGTTGCAGGAAAAGAGCAACCCTTCTACATTGTTAATGGGAATGTAAACTAGTATGACCTCTATGGAAATCAATATGGAGGTTCCTCAAAAAACTTCAACTAGAAATGTTATTTGACCCAGTTATTCCCCTTTTTGGAATCTTCCCCAAAGAGGTAAAGATATCATATTATACTGATGCATGCATACAGCTACACAATTCATAGTATATAAATATTGTAAGCAGCCTATATGTCCGTAATGAATGTGTAAAGGAAATGTATTTACACACAATGGAGTACTATGCTACTACTCAAGGATACACTTGAGTAATTCATTGCAAAATGAATGCAACATTAGACTCTAACGTTAAGTGAAATAATTCAGGGACACAAACTTAAATATAGTATGTTTTTGTTATATGAGAAGCTCAAAATATAAATACAGAGCAAAATGCAAGATAGATAATAGGCAATATGTAATAAATCTTTCTCAAATGGAAAGGCAATCAGAAGGGAGCAGGAAAGAGCAGGGAGGGGAAGAGAAACAGCTAAAGAAAGAATCAATATGTGTTATGCACATGTATCAACTCCAAGGAATGTAATCATTTATTACAAATATGTATTAACAAAAAGAAAAAGAAAAAAAAGAAAAAGAAAAAAGAATACTTACATAAAATTATATCAGAAAAGAGTGAGGAGTACAAATACATAGATCAACATTGCTTTGAAAATGATAAAAGATGCCTTATTTATAATCTTTTCATTTGCAGGACTTAACATATTTATGTGGGAGTGTTCATATTTATGGATTTTGTACCTTTTTTAAAAAATTACTTTGATATTTTTAAAGAAAGGGGAGTTTATCGGCTTCATTATTCTATAGCCATTTGGGGACTTCTGTGCCAGCTTTCAGAAACAACTTTCTGCAATTTAATAAGTCCTAGGATTTATGCTTCCTTGTTTTTATTATTTTTATTTAGTTTCATACATATGTACAAGAAAGACAAAAAACAACAGAATCTTTTTTTTTTTGCTTCAGTCACCTTACTTGGATGCCATTCTATTTATTATTCAGAAATGAATTTTCCATGTATTCTCACATAGAACACTCACTTTTACTTTGCGTTTACTTTTTATATAATATTTAAATATAATCTATTTCTTGAATTATAATTGGGACACACTTATAATTGTGAAATAGATTTCTTTTTACTTATTTTAATGGAAAGTTTCTCAAAATTTTTGGCACGAGAACTTGATTTTAATTGGTCACATTTTTCTGTTTTGATTTTAAGTATCTCCATGGTATTGGTTTATCTTAAAAAATTTGTAAGATGCTCATTTATAAATAACCCATACAGGTTATTTACTTACCCTCCTCCTTGTCACCTAATATTCTTCAAATGTTAAACAGGATTGCTGAAAGCTGTGTGTGGGTGTGTATGCACATGTGCAGGTGTATGTTGTGTGTTTTATGTATCTGTGTGATGGCGGAACAGACAGAGGAAGTGGTAGTCAGTACATTTGAACCAGTAGGCCTATGTCAAAGGAAAGGCATCTTTCTCTTTCTTTCTTTCTTTCTTTCTTTCTTTCTTTCTTTCTTTCTCTCTCTCTCTCTTTCTCTCTCCTTCCTTCTTTCCTTCCTTCCTTCCTTCCCTCTCCCTCACTTCCTTTCTTTCTTTCTCTCTCTCTCTCTCTCATTTTCATCTCTGCACTGCCTACTTTTCCTTCCTTCCTGTTTTCTGAGACATGGTCTTCCTATGTAATTGAGACTAACCTTGAACTCACTGTATAGTCCAGGCTGTCGCATGACAATCCTACTGTCTCAGCCTCCCCAATGCTGGAATTACTGACATGTGCCACCATGCCCAGCCAATTCTCCAATTTAAAATTAATATGTTTAAAAGTTTTGATACAATGTACCTGAAATGGATTGAATAGAACTTTCTACTTCTTAAGCTTAATTTTTTGCTGAATCAGGCAGTGGGTTAGTATTTGTCTAATTTTTTAATAACCTAAAGTATTTTAAGAATAAAAAATATAAATATTTTCTTCTTATCTGAGGAATTATAAATATATTTGAAAGCCAGACAATATATATCTGACTGGATATTTTGTTGCTATCATTATATTAAACTTGGAATGGACATTAGTTTTAATAAATTACTTGTAAAGGAATGAAACTTACTGCAACCTATCATGTCAGGTACTTATGCCTCACCTCACATAATGAAGATTTGTGCATCATTATAATTAAACCTAGTTTGTAGAGAATGGATTAAGGCCTAAGAAGGAGTGGGATAATCTAGAAAATTCAAGATGTAAGTAACAAATTTCTGGGGGAGTCAACACTCACCAACTATTTTGATGGTTTCGATACATTCTGCAGCACAACAGTGTTGTCTTGGATCATAACACTCTTCAGTGGCTTTCCATTTCTTTTTTTTTTTTTAATTTTATTTAAAGAGAAAAGAAAAAAAAAAGCAACACAGAATAAAGGGTAGCAACAATACAGAATTCCAAGGAAAAAAGGAAAAGAACAACAACAAAAAACCTAAGAAATTATTACTTGACAAATTACATACTGACTTCTTGGAAATAGTTGTTCAAATTACAAAGTTAAAACATGTAAAGTAGACATTCAAACAGTGAGACTGTTAACAGTTCTGCTCCACGATCTGACAAAAACAGCAATATGGTCACCCATCTTACCCACTCAAATATACATGCAATTATATCAAATGGGTAAAATTAAACACAACAAAACAGAACAAAGCGGGTCACAAGAAAGCAACGTAAGACATAAATTTCAAAACTAGACGATCAGAGATATTAACTCTGCATCATATTGACTCTTGTTTTCTTCCAAATAGTTGTCCATATTGTCACACACAGGGAATTCACATGAAACAACTTAGTATGGAATTGATCTGAGCAGGACAAGGAGGGCATTTCAGGTCTTCAAGACCAGACATTAGGGAAGCCAAGAATGGCTGTCATAGTGTCTCTCATTCTCTTCAAAACAGCTGTCCATACCTTAATGTGTGTTGAACTTAAACAAGACAAAGCAAGCTAAAATCACTTTGAACAAAAAGTGATAGTTTTGCTGGACTTCACATCATGACATTATGGGATCAGCAATAGGTACTGTAGTATCTCTTTTTCTTCAAAGTAGTTCATTTCAACATGTGTTATATAGTTGGTTCTTGTAAACTGTTTATAAGCTCTACACATGCATGAGTCTCTACATGTATATCTATTATTTCTGTATTAGAGGTAAAAACAAAACAAAGCAAGCTAAAACAAAACAATTCCTAGAAAAGCATGAAGCAAAAAGTCACATAAAACCACAATACAAGGTGATCTACAATGGTTACCATGATGTCTCAGCAGTATATAACAACATTAATAAAAACGAAGCATTGGAGACATTATAAGACTTCAAAAGCAAGTAATATCAAACCAGAGTGGGTATCTTAGTGAATCTTGTCATCATCAGAGTAGTTGCCTATGCTCTTAGACTTGGTGCTATCCATTGCAACAGTTTTAAATAAAATCAGTCAATACAAAGTAGCAATCTAACAAACCAGATTCAAATAAGATCAGCCATAATAAGACAGTATAAGTTATAAAGGGCTTCAGGTTAAGTTGATAGGAAATTAGGGATGATTAACATAATATGTCCTCTTATTTTTGGGATAGCTGACCATGTCCTCGAGTCTAGTGTAAGTAGACAAACTGGAACAGCATGTAATCCATCCAAGCAGAGTGATGAGAATAATGTAAATTTTAGATCTTGTTACCCAATTAACAATATCTTCTGCCTCCCTTTTTTAGACAGTTCCTCCCCTTTCACTCCCATGGGGTGCACTGCTTGTTTTGGGTCCCACTACCTCCCTATATAGAGCCTCTCAATGGACCCTATCTCCTGATCTACTCTGCCTGAGTTTCTCTCTGTTAATATTTCAAGGCCATCTATACTACAGATTACAGCAAGTCTTCTCTGCCTTATTTCTGCTATTCTGTTTTTCTGCCATTGGTTGTCTATTTTTCTGTACCACTCCACTATTTGCCTCGTTCACTGAGGCCTCTCTGCCATTGTTCCTGAAATGCTCGTATTCTTGTTCTCTCTCTCTAAAATGTCCGTCAGTATTTTTTGTAGGGTTGGATTGGTGGTCACAAATTCTCCCAGTTCCTCTTTGTCATGGAAGCATCTCATTTCTCCATTAATTTCTAGAGAGAGTTTTGCAAGATACATCAATCTGGGCTGGAAGCTGTTCTCCTTCAGGGCTTGAATTACTTCACTCCAAGCTCTTCTTGACCTGATTGTCTGTGTCAAGAAGTCTGCTTTGATTTTGATGGGTTTTCCTTTATAGGTAATCTGTTTCTTTTCTCTGATGGCTTTTAATATTCTGTTCTTATACTGAATTTCTGGGATCTTGATTATTATGTGTCTAGGTGTAGCTCTGTTTTGGTTGTAAGTGGCTGGAGTTCTGTATGCTTCATGCATCTGCATATCATTTCCTTCTTCTATGCTTGGGAAATTTTCCTTAATAATTTCTGTGAATAGCCTTTGTAATTCCTCTGTTAGACTCCTGCTTCTTCATTCACATGCTTTATTCTTAAGTTATAGATCCTCTTGTCATCTTTCAGTCTTTGTATATTTACTGCCTGCTCCCTTGTTATTTTTAAGAGATCTTCCCTTTAATGACCCCACACTGCAAGCCTGTGTTCAATTTTTTTGATAGTCTATCTTTGGTTTCTTTCAAGCAGTTTTTCCAGCTTTCTATGGAGTCTTTAGTTTCCTGATAATCTCTTTGAATCTGCTTCTTGAATTCTAGGGTTTTTTTGTATTCTTCATTAAATTTTTCTCTCCTTTTGTGTTCCTCTATTCTTCTGTCTGTGTCTTCTTGAGAGGTGCTCAGCCTTTCTTTTATTAATCTACTTATCTCTTGTTTAATTTGAATTAATATTTCAGTTTTGGTCCCACTTATGAGGTCCTGAAGATATCTCTTTATGTCCCCTAATGCTGTGTTTGATGTTGCATTATTGCTGCCCTCAATCTCTTTTGTATTTACCTCTCCTGGATCAATGTTCTCAGGGTTGGGGGCTGGGGTTTTTCCCTTATTTCTCCCTTTCATCATGTTTTTGGTTCCTTCCATACAAGTGTACAGTGTAATTCCAAACCCCTTTTCTTGTTGGTTAAGGCTCCTCTAGAACGTGTAGGCTAGGAGCTTTTGCCCTTTTCAGTAGGCTATCAGAGATTAAAGTTCACACATGGGCAGTATGTGCTTGCTCCTCCCCTCCGGGCCAGTCAACCTTTGCAGGCCTTCCCTGTGTCAGTGTGTGCCGATCTCGGGGAATTAATTTGTAGCAACTCACTGGATCCCAGCCAGGGGAACGGCCCAGTCCAAGCAGATTCCACCAATCCGCTTGGCGAGGAGAGCAACCAACTGAAGCCACTTCCTTGTGGAGTTAGGGCTGTCCTGCCCAAATCCAACATGTCATCCAGTCAGTTGCCCCTTTCCCGTGGGAGGGTCTTATTCCCATCACTCACTGCATGTTGATGCTTGTCCCAGAGAACTGCTTGGCTTCCCAACCTCCGACTTCAGCACAGCTGCGATTGAATTCATGGTGCTTCAGGGTGGGTCACGTGCAGGGCGGGGTCCGGGCATGCAGGGCTGTTCAGCTCCATGCTCTGTCAGCTCAAGCCAGTCACTTCAGCGCGGATTGGTTGGTCAGGTCTTGGGCAGATATTCAGGTGGCTCGAGGAGGGTGCCATGCTCGAAGTTCTTAGCTTCTCTAATGGTAGCCCCAGGACCTCATATTCGAGCAATTTTTTGCATTTTAGTTTCTTCCTGGGTTGTGAGAGTCCATCTCTCTCTGTTTGGGTCTCTCCAGGGTGTGCTATTCTGGCATTTGAGCTGTCTCTCTGAGGGTCCCTCTCCTGCTACCTACCAGTCCACCATCTTTGGACTTCCCCTGGTTTTCCATTTCACCTAAAGTAAAATTCTATAATCTGTGTCTCACTACTTTAACTTCAATCCATTTATCTTTTAGCTCACTGCATTTCAGCCACATCTGTATCTCAATTTTTAGACATTGTCAAATACTTGTTTTGAATGCCCTACACTTTAGAACTTTGCTAACTTACAATAAGAGGATCAATAAATACTTCTTCAACATTCACTCAGTGTCCGTTTTCTTGCCTATATGTGAAAAATTTCTTGCCTACTTGATATCACTTCTTTCATGGAATATGCATGCATAACTTTCCATGTACCTAGATTACTCATATAGATGATTGGGTTACTACATTCACATCTTTCATTTCAACTGGCAAGTATATTTTGATGACTTCCAGATCTGTAAATCCAATACATTTTTCAGCACTTCTGTATCTCTCCAGACATACATACATACAGGTGACCACTGATTGATTGTCCTTAGCTAAATTCCCCAAAGGCCATTTCAAGCTTAGCATGTCTCCAACTACAATGTTTATCCACACCCCACAATGATATGTTTCTCCTACTCTTCTTCTTCTCTCTACATGGCATCTTCATTGACCATGATAGTTTGGAATAACTTTCAGTTCACACCATGCTCTTTACTCTCCTAAAATTAACCTATAGATCTCTATGCTGGCAGTTAAAGGCAGAGAAATAAATGAATGTCTCTGTTAAATGAAGTGTTTCATCAGTATTCCACTGATACTAGTAAAATAACCGTGAAAATGTTCCTGATGAGAAGTAGGTGAAACTCAAAGGAAAATTCTGTAACAGTGCTTAGGAAGTGGAAGTGTTCTCAAGCATTCTAAAAACTTCCAGACATTTGTATTCCATGCAAAGAATTAGCCCTTGATATGTAAGATGACTCTCCAGTGTAAAAGTTAGTAAAACAATGTGAACTAAAATTAGGTTCACTTCTGTATATTTCTTCTTTTGGTAAAGAAACAACTAATGCAGATAGTTGGTAAAAAAAATGCAAAATGTTTTCTGGGGGGATAAGAAAGAAATCAAGTCATAAAAGTATAGTTATGAGCTAAATAAGAATTTTAAGCCGACAATGGACCACATGTCTAAAGAATGTGAAGCCAACGAATTCCTATTATCCACTGAAGTTGCAGCCATTGTAATATCTTAGCACAATGCATTTCTCATGTGTTTGTGGTTGTGTTGGTTTAAACAGACCTACTGAAATTTCAGTCATATAAAAGGTAGCATATATAATTTCAGTCATATAAAAGGCAACACATTTTTACAATTACTTATAGCACAGAAAACTTGTTATTGATAAAAATCACTATTACTGGTTTATATAATTGCTATGCTGTATTTTAAATAATGTATTTTAGAGTTTATTCCTTTCATTTTTATGAAAATAATTTCTGTATATTGGTATGACAAATTATGCTAACAACCTCCTATGTCTTTGTTATTTGGTTTCTTCATTGCACTGGGAAGCCACATGAAGTGACCAATCTGTTCCATTTTGGTTTGTGTAATATATTCTGTGATATTTACACAGTGACAAAAATCACCAAATGGTATACTTCTCAGACCGTATATCTGTTCTTAAATGACACATGACTGGATAGAAAGTAGTTATAAACCAGCATTATCTGTAATACCAATTGCTCGTAGTAGAATTCACCCTACATTTAAAAAGTTGTAATTCCTTCTAAACTGCCCACCAAAAAATGTAGTTTACTTTCTGTCCAAGTACAGTATGTGTTATATCTCTTTCCTGTATGCTCAGTGACACTGAATATGAGTTAATTTTTTAAAAGTTCTTCAACTTTATAAAGGAAAATAGTATGTGTGTATAAATGAATGTTTTTCCATATATTCTTAGATATTCATATATTTTTTCTGTAAAATTTCTTTTCATATCTTTTGACCATTTTCTTATATTATTTGAAAGTTTTCTTCTTAAATTATCTTCTTAAACAACTCTATTGTTTATTTCCCATTCTATTGCATTTTTTGTTACTGGAGTATTATTCAAATTAGTTGCAGTCAATAAATATTTATTGAAGTTTTTCTGTGAATTATGCAATTTTCCAGGCTACTCTTTGAAGCTGTATCAGTGAATAAAGAAGGTGGTGTTGTAAAGCTTACACACTAGTACTTGAGATAGAAGTACTCTAAAACTGAAGTATTCATAAACATAATCTATTATCCTCAGTGTCTTTTTTGGTTTTGGCTTTTTTGTTTTTGTTTTTCATTTTAATTTTTTATCCTTAAAATGATGTCTTAAGCATCATGTCAAAGATTCTGGCGAAACATGACAAGATGAAAAAAACACTTTATTGTATTACCTAAAGAATACATTATATTCTTATAAGGTCACATTATAAGAGCCAGAGGGGAAAAAAAAATCTCAATGAGAACATTATTGGTTGTTTTAGTGACATTACTTTGTTCTATTATGAAGAAACAACCCAGAAGGAATGGGATAAATCTAGCTGTAGCTCTATTTGCTTATGTGCTGTGTGATGAGTCTCAATTGTCCTATATGCCACTGCAGGTAGAAATCATTGCTTATTATGTAATGTAATTTTGATTGGAATGAGACTGATTGCTTTAGGGGAGTTATACAAGAAACATAAAATAAGGGTATTCTAGGTCTGCCAATTAAGATAAGTTGAGATAGAACTAAGGTATGGTTCATGCACAAATAGACATACTGTTTCATTACTATGTAATAGATAGTTAATTGTGCCTGAATTTCCAATAAATATCCTCAAGAAAATTTGTGATACAAATTAGTTTATGGTAGCAATTTTCATTGCTATAGGTCAAGAAATAGAAATATAGTGTAATGTATCACAAAGATGTATGCTGAGATACCTATTAATGAGTGCTGAAATATGGTATAATTAGTGCTTCCCTACATGTCTTTCAGATTAGGAAATGTAAGATTTTTACTATATATTACTGCATTTGTATTATCAGCTATTTTTAATTTCCTAACAAATACGTGGTGAGTAAATTCAGTGTTTCAGAAATTGTGTTAGAATTGGAGGATATAGTTGTGATGAAAGGAAACATGATCTATAGGTCTCTAGAGCTCAAATGAAGAAAGTATCTATCTATTTAACCTTTCTGTCCATACATACATAATATACATACACATATGTGTATAATGTCATCACAAAATAGATCAATATTTACCTTTGTATAACACTGTGGATTGCAGTTAATTTTGTCTTGCAAGACATATCTAGTTCATTTAAATTTATAGTTCAGTGACTTTTTCCAAATTTGACCCTATTTATGCCTATGAACTTTTGATTTTTCTCTAGAAGTTTCAATTAAAAATTTAAACAATGCTTATTTTTATCCATGAAAATTACTAGGACTCCTTTTTTTAAAATGAAGTTCACATGTACTGTTTTCTTCTGTTAGTAAAGTAGCTTGGAATACTCCTCAGTTGTCTGGAGTTTATGACATCAAGGGAAAATAGAAGAATTGGAAGCATTAGACAGTATTGGGTTCATCCTGTTCTTTAAGAATATCATTGCTGTTGTGTAATTAAGAAAAAATAGGTTAAGTTACAAACTTTTTAAGAAGTAAAATTTAACTGAACATTATAAAATAAAATTATTTCAGTAGGATTATTTATGATCTCAAAGTTTAAAAAACAAAGGATTTATATTTATATTATATATTATATATATATAGCAAATTCTTGTGTTTTTTTCAAAATAATTATCAGGATCTTTTGTTCTTTGATCTTCACATGAGCAGAAGCACATAAAGTGGCAATAGGGCCAAGAGTGCTAGATGTCTTGGCATATATTAACTATGGCAATTAGCACCACTTAGATTGATATATTTCCAAGATGAAAGCATGCCTTGGACCACACAAACAAAAATGATGGCATTTGTGAAAGTGGAATGATATTGACCAAGCAGAAACAAAAAAAGAAACAGAACTCACCTCAAAAGATTTGGAATTCAAAAAAATTGATTACATGATAAAATCATTTCAACATTACTACAATTCCCTGGAGACTTATTAATGCTTTAGTAGCATTATAGTAAAATGAAAAGACACCAGGGCAGTCTGCTTTAATAGCTTACTGGCTTGAACCCTGATACACAATGTTCCTGAAATAGTTTATGGGTGACTGCTGTAAATTGGTAGCGAATGTTTTCCATTTTTTGGCTCTTCATATCAGATATGCTCTTAGAGAACATTTTGTTCTGAGAATATTATGAAGGCAATTGATCTAGTTTAGAAGTTGCTTGACAATTTTAAAGTGGTGATAACTTTTCTCTCCTTAGATTGTTTGATTTCTGTCCTTTGTAGCTGTAGTCAAATTATAGTTTGGATTTGAGCAGTTTGCTGTTCTATTTTACCTTCTATGATTAAATATTTTGTAAGTCTTGTCACAAAAAAATCCATTTTCCCGGTATTCTGGTGACCATTATCTGTTTAAATAGCAACTTAAATCTATCCTTATTGACAGAAAAATAAACTTAAATGGATTTTGAACTTAGTTTGTTGAAAATATAATTTATTATCACATTTACAGGTTATATTTTATGCAAAAAAATAAAATGATTATGCACCAACTGAAATCACAAGATTTTAAACAAAATGAAGTTGATAATTTTCTAGGATTTAGTAAACAGAATTGCCTAGTGTGGGCTTCCCTTAGGTATTTAGTGCATACCTTATCTGTATTTTAGTTCTCTAAGCAATAAATATACATGCCATATATACAGTGAAAATAAAAAGTTAAAGACTAAACAATAGAAATTGCAATTGTATCAATGTTGACATTAGAACTGTGGAAAATTAGAGAACACTTGAGTATCTTATTTATTCTTTTAGTTTTTGGTGTTCCTAGGAACATTTGTTTCATATTAAAGTTATTTACAAAATTAACAAACTAAGGGTGGAAAAGAAATTTGGAGGGATATGAAATAAAGTCTGAATGCAGGTGGAAGATGTTTTAGGAATATTTCTGGCAATAAAATGCATTCTCTTCCCTATGAAGGAACAGGGATCCAAAAGTAACAAAAGAGTCAATATTATATAAAATATAAAGATAAAAATATTGGTCACCTCTTGCCATCTTAGAGCAATAAAAAAAATTTGAGTAAATTTGAAAAAAATGCAGAGAAAAGTTAAAAATAATTAGAATAGAAATGATATGTCTCAATAAAAATAGGAAGAGTAAGAACTTGAGATCTTAATGCAGAGTAACCCAGCTGATAAAAATGGCTTTTCAAATTCTGTGTGCAGGAAGCAGACAGCATTTTGGAAATGAAGTGTATTCTTTCTTATAAAAGTTAAAGGGCAAGACATGCCTGGGCAGCACAACTCTGTATTAGGATTTGTTACAGTGACACCAATATATTTTGAAGTCAAAAGCCAAAAGCCAAATGTTTTGAACCACTTAAAGTACACATACTTCTGTATTAAAACATTGCCTTTAGAACTTTAGTACTTATTCAAAAAGTAATGTGATATTCTAAAATTGGTGTACATGTAAAAGTGTGGTTATGCTATACTTATGAATTATTAAAAATAATAATAGCAATAAATACATAGTTTAGTATTTTAATAACATGCCCAAAATTTTGTTAAATATCATAAAAATTGTTTCAATGAGAATGGTTTTAGATCTTTGAAATAATGACTTCAGAGACAAATAAAGGGGAAAAAAATGTAGTCAGGTCTAGACAGATTTAAATTCATTAATTACCCAACTAGCTGATAGTAGTTGAAGTCTTTATGTTTGAATAAAAGAATTATAAAAAACATTTCCAAAAAGAAGTAATTTTTCTTTTCCTTTTAAAAACACTTAATTCCCTGTGAATCAGTCCTGTGCATGGGCCACTGGGGGTACAGCCAGATGCCAGCCTTTTCTCATGAGTCCGTTTCATTTGTGGACTGCCAGGGAAGAGAACAAGAAGTCACCAAGAAGTAAGCCCTCCCTGCAAATTGTCGCCATGCATGGACTGTGGGGGGAGGCAGCCAGATGCCAGCCATTTCCCTTAAGTCAGTACCATTCATGGACTGCAGGGGAAGAGAACAAGAAGTCACCATGAAGCAAGCCCTCATTGCCAATCGGTGCCATGCGTGGGCCGCTGGGGAGACAGCCAGATGGCAGCCTTTTCCCATGAGTTGGCATCATTCATGGACTATGGGAAAGAACAAGTCACTAAGAAGCAAGCCCGTCCTGTGAATTGGTGCCATATGTGGGCACTGGGGCGACAGCCAGATGCCAGCCCCTTCTGGCACATGGGCTGGGAAACAAGAAGAGCCATCCCCCCTCTATAAGCAACCTGCTTATCAAGAAAAACACAGGCTGCGATGATAGCTGTTGAGGTGAAATATAATTTAATGCTTGCAGTGTTTAGTGTTTCTCTGATTTTGCAGGTCTAAAGTCAGTAGTCTGATCATCTATGAAGAGGATAACAATACATAATGTAGAACCTATGGGGGATCTCCTTTTGAAGGCTGTAGTCATTATTAGTCCCTTATTATCTTTTTTGAAGTCCTATATCATTTTCATTGTTTCGTTGGGTTGGGTTTTATTCCATTTTGTCTTGTTTGATTTTATTGTATCCAGTGGCATGGGCAGCTATTTCAAAGATAAAATATATTATGGTAGCCATTTTGGATTTACTGTTAACTTCTTTTGAAGTCCTTTATTGCATTCATTGTTTTGTTTTTATTCGTTCTATTTTGTTCTCTTTGATTTATACTATGCTTGAAGGAATGAGAAGCTATTTTGAAGACAGCAGGAGGCATTATGGTAACTATTGGTGATTTCCTATTGTTTTGAGGTCCTGTGTCACTTACACTGGGTTGTTTTGATTGGTTTGTTTTATTTCGCTTGCTTTTATTCTCTTTAAAAAATAAAAAAGTACTTAATTAAGAAAATAAAATAATAAAAGTAATATTTTTGAGGATAATAGGAAAATGAAATCTAGAGAATTTGTTGGTCTCTTTGATCTTATGAATTATTGAATTATCTCTTATGTGTAAATTATACATGCAAATCTAACTCATCTTTTCATGTTTATATACTGCTTTTAAGTAAACATATATTATGTATAATACATACGTGCTTTCCACATGTATAAATATGTACATTTCCTCTTAGCATATTCTGTATGTCTGCAAAATACATTTTTAATATTTCTGGTGTGACTCTGTTTAGATGGATTATATTCTATTCCAGTTTGTCTACTTACACTAGATTTGACGGCAAGGACAGCTATCCCAAAAATAGCAGGATATATTATGGTAATCATCTTTAATTTCCTATTAACTTAATCTGAGGCCCTGTATAGCTTACACTGTCTTATTATGACCAATCTTACTTGAATCTGGTTTTTTAGATTACTGTTTTGTATTGACTGATTTTATTCGAATATGATTGATAGTATCAAGTCTAAGAGTATAGGCAACTATTCTAAAATGATGAGATTCACTAGGATACCCATTGTAGTTTGATTATTACCTGATTTTGAAGTCTTATAATGTCTCCAACGTTTTGTTTTTATTACTATTATGATATACTGCTGCCACATCATAGTAACCAATGTAGATCACCTTGTATTGTGGTTTTATATGACTTTTTCATTTCAGGTTTTTCTAGGAATTTGTTTTGTTTTGCTTTGTTTTGTTTTTCTTTCTAATACAGAAAGAATAGATATACATGTAGAGACTCATGCATGCGTAGAGCTTCTGAACAGTTTATGAGAACAAATTATATAATGCATGAAGAAATGAACAACTACTTTGAAGAAAAAGAGACACTACAGTACCCAGTGCTGATTCCATAGCATCATGATGTGAAATCCAGCAATATTATCATTCTTTGTTCAGAGTGATTTTAGCCTGTTTTGTTTTGTTTAAGTTCAACATACATGAAGGTATGGACAGCTGTTTTGAAGAGAATGAAAGGCACTATGACAGCCATTCTTGGCTTCCCTATTATTTGGTCTTGAAGACCTAAAATGCCTTCCTCATCCTGTTCGGATCAGTTCCATACGATGTTGTTTCATGTGAATTTTCTATATGTGAAGATATGGACAACTATTTGGAAGAAAACAAGAGTCAATATGATAGATAGTGAAGATCTCTGATTGTCTTACTTTGAAATTTATGTCTCTTACATTGCTTTCTTGTGTTCCATTTTGTTCTGTTTTATTGTTTTTCATTTTACCGTCTTTAAAATAAAAAAAATATTTCTGGTGTGGATTGATTCTGCATCAGATGGTTTATTAGTAATGAAAGCCTTTCCTCCTGTTAAAATGAAACTTAATTTTACTAGCAGAATGAAGCAAAACATTATTGCTACAGTGTAACTTTGTATAGTAGGGTTAATAGACCTCTTAATTTTAAATTTTTGCAGGCTGTTAGATAAAGAACAGAATCTGTCACACACTGAATTCTCTCTTCTCATGTAGGCTATCATTCAGGAAAAGAACAGTTAAGGATTTTCCTTGAAAATATTCTGTATTAAAAATAGTATTACAGTTATATGAAGAAAAATTCAAATACAACATAAAATTAAAGTGAAATTTTGTTAAAAGATGAACATTGTCTATTAATATGTATTATTATTTCAAGAAACAAATGGTGGGTAGAAAAACTGCAGTCCATGACTATGTCCTCCTCTTAGCTCCAATGGATAGTCTGTAAAATTTTCATGGAAATTTTTTACTGTAATAAATTCTGACTTATCTAATAGTTTCTCTGGGATCAGCGTTTTGCTGTTGTACTAGATACATACTTAAAGTAAGCTAGGAATTTTATAGTTTTACATTTTAAATTTGAGACTATGAGCAGTTTTGAGTTAATTTTTCACAAAAGGTATATCAGTGTTTAGATTCGCTCTTGTTTTGTTTTGTTACATGTAGATGTCCTCTTTTTGGTGCTTTTTTTTTCTCCATTGGATTGCTTTTATTCATTTGTCAGAGATCAGTTGAGTATGTTTGATTCTAGTTCTGGGCTCCTGTTTATGTGTTTGTGTAATCATTAATACTCAACCATCTTGATTACTGTAGATATATATTAAGCCTTGAAATTTGGTAGTATATTTATTCTTTTTTTTCAGTATTCTCATGGCTTCCCTGGATGTCTTGTCTTTCCCTACAAACTTTTAGTATCACTATTAATATGAAAAAATAACTGGATAGGATTTTGATTGAGATTATATTGAATTTATAGATTAATTTAGGAAGAAATACTATTTTGACAGTGTTGAGTTTTCTTATCCATGTAATTTTGAAGTACTTTATATTTTTCTGTTTTTCTAAATGCTTCTTCTAACTGAGAGAACAATGAAAAGCAAAAATAATTTCCAGAAGTCCATTGATAGTATTTTGTGATATACACTCTTGTGGTTTTTAAAATTAATTTCTTTCTTTTTTTTTTTGATTTTGAAGTACAGAAAGTTACATCATGGTTTAAGGGTCCCACTGTAGATGGACGTATAACTTTTTTATTTAGTAATGTTCACTCATTACTAAGGAAATGAAAAATAAGGCTAGTTCACCTAATGTAGTTATAGGTTTGCCACTACTAATACTGCTCTAAGAGGTCTGCTATGGCAGGAGGTTGATAGTGTTTTCCTATGCCAAAGATTTTGGGACTGAAAACATAGGGATTGCTACTTATCCTCAGAATTTTCTATTGATCTTGAAGTACAACAATGCTTACAAATGTATAGCTAATATTTCTTTCATAACATTTAACTCATGTATATAGCGTTTGGAAACTGATAAATTCCTTTTAGCACTATGACTATGAGTGACAATCAGAGGTGAATGATGAGTTCTGAGTCAATGGGAGTTAGTATACTTATTAATATAGTTAGTAGTACAATATTTCATACAGTTATTTCAAAACTGTTGTCTTCTCTCTGGTATTCTCCACAGTCTGAATACTGAGAATCCTCATAACCCCATTCTTTTCTTTTGAATTTAGCCAGTCTAGAGGGAGAAAAATCTGCTTTTTTAGAGCTCATGAAATTAGAACAGATATGGATAAGTTGTTGTGAAGTAGACTCAGAATAGTGGAAAAAAATAGGCCATAAAACTCACAATGAAATTCCACTTTTGAATGTTTCATTTTAAAAATATAATTTCCCCTTTAAAATTTCTGTTAAAGACAGTTCTATGTGCTAATGTACACAAACTTTTAAAAGTACATCACAGATATTTAAAACATAAAATAGGTAATGTGCTGTAATTGAAATTTAAAATAATCTATGCTTAGACTTGTTACCCCAGGATCATCAGAAATTCAGTATTCTTAGAAACAAAACTAGAGACTGCCTGCTGTGAGCATTTTAGAGTAACTGGTAAATAACATAACTTCTGGATTAAATAATAGATGATATTATCAAATGGCTCTTACATAATACTCCTCAATGAGATGGCATTTTGGTGTTTATTGTTATATTTTGATTTGACACATCAATATAAGATATAGATAGATATATAACTGGTTGACTCATTTTTTATATTTTTAAAAAGCAAAAAAGGGTAGAAATAATACAGTTTCCAAAAAACAGTAAGAAATCAACACTAGTTAATATATTACAAATTGTTATCTTAGAAACAGTTTTTCAAGTTACAAAATCTAAGCATAAAAATGAACAATCAAAGATAGCACAAAATATTCTTTTTTATGAACTAACAGAGAATTAGTAGTATGGTTTTCTTGTACACTTAACTATGCAGTTATATGTGCATACTTACAGGTTGTTCTTTCCTTTTGAGCACTTTTTTTCTATATAATTGGCTTAAAGAAGGTAGCAATGATAGGTTTCCATTATGTTTTATGATTTTATGTTGATTTTTGTATGCTACTAATTAGCTTTTTGTTGGTGGTGTTTATTTTTGTTTTTGTTTGTACAGGGGATTGAACCCAAGGCCTTCACACTGAGCTACAACCACGGCCCTTATTTTACTTACTTTTACATTTTCGAGATGCCTCATTATGTCACTGAATTTCACAGAATGGCTTGAAATTTTAGTCCTCCTTCCTCAGTTGCAAAGGCATTTATTACCATGCCTAGCTGTGTTTTTCTATGATACTAAGTAGTGTAAGTCAGACAGAAAGTTAAATATTGTGTGGTTTAATATGAGATATCTACAATGTAAATAATTTAAAGAGCAAAACAGAGGGATGATAGGAAACAATTGGCAGACTGTAGAAAAGGGAAGAGAACCTGGAGATGGAAGGACAATTAATGCAATATATAACAAATTCTATTTGCCCATATTTTAAAAATGGTACATTTGCCACATTTACTTGAGATAATTTTTATAAAATTAATCATTACAGATATAATCTAAGTCCCTTCCTATTTACCTTTTTTTTTCTGGAGGTAACTATGTTTCTGATAATGTGTGTTTTCATTTATATTTCATAATTTCATTGTTACTATATATTTTCATGTGTGTATATTCACACATTTCTCTCAGCCTTTGATACAGATATATCTACATAAAATTTCCAAAACTCATGCCTCATCATAATTCCAACCTGTATTCCAAGAAACTCCAGGATACTCAGAGCTTTCCACAGGATTTAATTTTTTTTTTTATTTTTAAGAGAATAAAACCAAAGAAAACAAAACAGAATAAAGCCAATCAAAACAAAATAGTGAAAGGACTTCAAAACAATATAATAGAAAATCAACAGTGGCTGCCATAATGCCTCTTGTTATCTTCAAAATAGCTGCCCATACCATCATATCTAATAAAATCAAATAAAACAGAACACAATAAAACCAGTAAAACAAATCAATGAAAGTGATGCAGGGCTTTAAAACAAGATAATGGGAAATCAATAGTGGCTACCATAATATATCTTGTTATCTTTGAAATAGATGTTCATGCCAACAGATATCATAAAATCAAACCAAGCAAAACAGAATAAAACCATTAAAACAAAACAATGAAAATGATATAGGACTTTAAAACCGAATAATGGGGAACTAACAGTGGTTACCACCTTCCCTTTTTAGACATTTCTGCCCCTTTCATTTTCACAATATCTGTTGTATACTTTGGACTCCACTAACTCCGTTAGTTTTTAATTTTTTTTTATTTTAAAGAGAATAAAACATAACATAAAACAAAGCAGAACAAAGCAGGTCAGAGCAAAACAATGCAAGTAAGATAGGATTTCAAAACAACAGGAAATCAACAGTTGTGACCATAGGGTCTCTTGTTTTCTTTGAAATAGTTGTCCATACATCACAGACAACAAATTAATACAAAACAAAGTAGTATAAAACCATTCAAAAGAAAAGAATGAGAGCCTTATGGGCCTTCAAAACCAGACAATAGGAATTCAGTAATAGCTACCATAATGTCTCATTTTCTTCAAAATAGCTGTCCATACTTTCAGACACACTGAAATCTATTAATAGAAATCAGACCAAAACCAATCAAAACAAACATAAGAGCATATTAGACTTCAAGACAAAATGATAGGAGATCAGCAGTGGGTACCATGATGTCTCGTTTTCTTCAATGTTGTTGTTCATACCATCACACATAATACAATAAATTGTTGTACACTCTTTAGGAGAAATTCTGAGTGTATATAAGCCTATACATGTATATCTATCCTTTCTGTATTGGGAGGAAAACCAAAACAAAACAAAACAAAGTGTAAGAAAAACAAAAAGCAAGTAACAATAACAGAGTCCAAGAAAAGAAAACAAAGTGGTAGGAAAATAACAAATTTTCTTGTTTTACATAGTTAAATTACCAGATAAAGACATGCAAAATTGATATAACCCTATGAATGTTAACTGTTTTCTTCCAAAAACTAATAGAACTAGTAGTATAATTATCTTAGTAATATTGTGTATAAATGCAAATTTCTCTTTTTCTTTTCTCTTCCTTTTTTGTCTCCTTTTCCCTATTATTTTTTCCTGTCTGAGCAGTTTCTTAACCTTTCACCATATTTGTTGAAGATTTTGTATCTTATTTACTCTTTCAGTTTCTTACACTAGGGATACAGTATGGTATTTACACATGAGTTTGATTTATTTCACTTACAAGAATGATCTCAAGTCACATTCATTTACCTATAAAAGTAATGAGGTCCTTCTTTATAGCTAAAGAGTGTAGCATTGTATAAAAATACCACATCTTTTTAATGCATTCCTCAGTTGATGGGCATTTGGATTGTTTCAAGATTTAGCTATTACCAATTGTGCTGCTGTGAACATATATGCACATATATCACTGTGGTATGATGTATTCTTTTCTTCTGGAAATATGCCCAGAAGTGGAATATCTGGGTTAAATGGGACCTCCAATCCCAGCTTTTTCAGGAATCTTCAGACTGATTTCCACAGTAGTTGCACCTGTCTACACTCTCATCAAAAGTGTAGAAGAGTTCCTTTTTCCCATAGCTTCTCCAGCATTTGTTACTGGTGGTTTGTTTGATCCTGGCCATTCTTTTTGGGGTGAGATGGAATCACAGTGCAGTTTTAATTTGCATTTTTTTCATGACCAATGATGATGAACATTTTTTCCTGTATGTATTTGCCATTTGTATTTCTTCAGCTAAGAAGTGTATATTCATCTCAGGTGCCCATCTTTGAATTGTGTCTTTGGACTTTGGGAACCTGATTTTTTTAATTCTTTAGTAGTTCTAGATAGAAGTCCTTTGTCAGAGGGACAGTTGACTAAGGTATTTTTCCAGTTCTTGGATTTTATTTTCACTTTGTTGAAGATTTCCTTTGACATGCAAAAACTTTTTAATAAGATGAGATCCCAGTTGTTGATTCTGAGAAGTATTTCCCATGCAGTTTGATTTTTGTTCATGAATTCTCTTCTGACCCCTATGTTTTCAAGATTCTTACCTACTATATGTTCCAGCAGATTTAGTGTTTTTGTTTTGAATATTTAGATCTTTGATCCATTTTGATGTTAGTTTAATGTAAGTAGATAGGCATTGGTCTAGTTTTAGTTTTCAGCATATGGAGAGCCTATTATTCTGGCACCATTTATTGAAGACATTTATCTTTCTCCCAGTGAATGTGTTTGGCCCCTTTTTCAAAGTGTGTTTGTAGTTGTGGTTATACCTTCTAATCTGTTTCATTGATCATCCAGTCTGTTTTTATTCCCATACCATGCTGATTTTATGACTGTAGCTTTGTAGTATATCTTTAAGTCAGGGATTGTGATGCCTCTTGTCTTGCCTTTGTTGCCCAGAATTGCCTTTGCTATTCTAGGTCCCTTCTGGTTCCAGATAAATTTTAGGGATGATTTCTCTAGATTTGTGACATATGAAAATAGTATTTTGATTGGAATTGCATTAAATCTGTATAACAATTTTGGGAGAATGGCCATTTTCACAATGAACATGAACAAGGAATGTCTTTCCATTTTCTGAGATACTCTCTGATTTCTTTTTTCAGGTACTGGCATTTTCACTGAATAGATCTTTTACTTTGTTAGATTGATTCCTAAGTATTTCATTTTATTGGATGCTCATGAAGGGCATGGTTCCTCTTATTTTCTCTCAGTGAGTTTGTTGTTTCTGTACAGGAATTCTATTGATTTTTGAGTGTTGACTTTGTATCCAGCTACATTGTTGAATTTGGTTATTACATCTGTAAGTCTTTCAGTGGAGTTTTGGTGTATTCTGTGTAGAGTATCATATCATCTGCAAATAATAATAATATAATTTCCTCCTTTCCTATCCTTATTCCTTTTATTTCTCTCACTTGTCTAATTGATCTAACTAATGTTTCCAGAACTGTATTGCATAAGACTGCTGATTGTTGAAAGCCTTGTCTTGTTCCTGTTTTTAAGTGAAAACTTTCAGTTTCTGCTCATTTAATATGATGCTGGCTATTGGTTTGTTATAGATTGCTTTTATCAGATTGAGGTATAGACCATATATTCTGATTTTCTGTAGGTTTCTTATCATTAATGAGTGTGGGACTTTATCAAAAGCTTTTTCTTCATCTATTGAAATTATCATGTGATTCTTATTTTTGGTTCTATTGATAATGATGTATTATGCTTACTGCTTTGTGTATGTTGATATACCCCTGCATTCCTGTGATAAATCCCACTTGGTCATGGTTTATAATCTTCTTGCTGACTTGCTGCATTCTGTTTGCCAGTATTTTATTGAGGATTTTTGCATTTATATTCATCAGGGTGATTGGCCTGTAGCTCTCTTTTTTTATTGGGTCTTTCTCTGGTTTTGGTATTTGGGTAATGCTTGCTTCCAGGAATGAATTAGGGAGCATGGCTTCCCTTTCAATTTCACTTAAGAGTTTGAGGAGTGTTGGCATTAAGTCTTCCTTGAATTTCTTGTAGAATTCAGCAGTGAGTCCATCAGTACTTGGGCTTTTCTTTGTTGGTAGGGTTCTAATTACATTTTCAATTTTATTCACTGAAATTGGGTTATTCACCACTTTTACATCTTCTTGGTTCAGCTTTGATAATTCATGTTTCTAGGAATCTGTCCATTTCTTCTGTGTTATTGGAACTATGAGAGTAAAGGTTTTCAAAGTCGGTATTGATGATCTGCTGTATTTCCACAGGGTCCATAGTGATTTCTCCATTTTCTTTCCTTATTGCATGAATTTGAGTTTTTTGTTTCCTTTTTAAAATAAGATTGGTTAGTGGCTTATCCATTTTATTTATTCTTTCAAAGAACCAACTCTTCAATTTATTAATACTTTGTATCATTTTCTTAGTCTCTATTGCATTAATTTCTGCTCTGATCTTTATAAATTTCCTCCCTTCTTTTGGCTTTGGCCTTGACTTCCTCTTCTTTTGCTAGACATTTGAAGTGTAGCATCAGGTTTTTTTTTTGTGTGTGTGTGTTCATTGTTTTCTTGATGTGAGAATTCACTGTAATACATTTCCATCTGAGAACTGCTTTAATTTCATCCCTACAGTTCTAGTAAGTTATATTTGTATTTTCATTTACTTGTAGATATTATGTAATTTTTAAAATTTTATTTGTGACCATTTGATTGTTCAGGAGTGTATTATTTAATTTCCATGTGTTTATGGAGTTTTGCAGCTCCTTTTGTCATTTATTACTACTTTTATGGCACTATGATCAGATAGCATGCATGGGCTAATTTCGGTTCTTTTGCATTTAGTCAAGTGTATTCTATGGGCTAGTATATGGTCTATTTTAGAGACTGTCCCATGTGCAGCTGAGAAGAATGTATATTCTGATGTTGTTGGGTGGAACACTCTGTGTATGTGTATTAAGTCCATTTTTTGCAAGTTTGATTCAGTTCTGTTGTTTCTTTGCTGATTTTCCTTTGCTGATCTATCTCTTTGTGTCAATGGGTTGTTAAAGTCTCCTATTAAAATTGTGTTAATGATTACATGATTTTTAATTTCTATTAATATTTGTTTTATATAGCTGGGTGCTCCCATGTTTGGTGCATATATACTTAAGATTGTTATCTCTTCCTCTTAAAATATTCTCCTCACCAGTATGTAGTGACCTTCTTTATCTCTTTTGATCATTCTTGGTTTGAAGTTCTCATTGTCTGCAAATAGAATAGTTATCACTGCTATTTTGTGGTTCTTGTTGTATGAACTATTGTTTTCCATCATTTGACTTTTAGTATATGAATTTCCTTTTGGATTAAATTTCTTGTAAACAGCATATGTTTGGATGTTGTTTCTTGATCCATTCTACCAGCCTGTTTCTTTTAACTGGTGAATTGAGGCCATTTACATTAAGGTTATAAGTGATATATAGTGGCTTATTTTTGCCATGTTATTTTTTTGGTATTGTTTCTTTACCTTTCCTCTCTGTTTAATTGTTTACCATGCTTGGTGATTTTTTTTTTTTTTTTGGTGTTCTTGAAATTGTAGTTCTGTTTATGTCTATCTAGAATATCTTTAAGTATTCTTTACAGGGTTGGTTTGGTAGTCATGAAGTTCTTCAGCTGTTCTTTACCGTGGAAGTATCTTACTTCTCCATTGAGTTTGAAGGACAGGTTTGCAGGGTACATCAATCTGGGTTGGAAGTCATTTTTCTTTAGAATTTGAAATACTTCATTCCATGCTCTTCTTGACTTCACTGTTTGTGTTGAGAAGTCTGCTGTGATTCTGATGGACTTTCCTTTATAGGTGATTTGTTTCTTTGCTCTACTGGCTTTTAATATTGTGTTCTTACGCTGAATTTCTAGCATGATTATTGTATGTCTAGATGTAGATTTATTTCATTTATGGCTGATTGGAGTTTGACATGCTTCACTTATCTGTATGTCAGTTTCCTTTCCCATGGTTGGAAAATTATCCCGTAGTCTATAAATAGTCTTTTTATATCATTTGTGTTATTACCTTCTTTTTCATTCACACCTATTAAACTTACACTGTTTTTCATTGCATCATCCTGAAACTGTTGAACTGTTGTTTCCTGATTCCTTGTTATTTTTAAAACATCTTTCCTTTGCTGTTCACTAGCTGCAATCTTGTCATTGAGGTAGGAAAGTCTATCTTCACATTCAGTGTGGTGGTTTTGCAAGCTTTTGATAGAATTTTTGATATCCTGTTTATCTTTTAAATGTTTCATGCATTCTAGTTCTTTCTTATATTGTTCATTCAAGGTTGCAATCATTTTGCTGTGTTCTCTTATTTTAACAATGCCTTCTTTAGATGTGTTCAGCATTTCTTTTATTATGTTTGCCATTTCTTGTTTTATGTGTGATACTATTTCTGTTCTATGTTCTTTTATAGCTTTATAGAGTTTTTTCTTCACTTCAGTTGCTATCATTTCAGAGGTTTCAGGTGTATGGCTTACATTTTCTTCTATGTCCATGTCTCCTACGCTTGTTTGCAGTGAGCTGGAGGTTTGTGATTTCATTTTGCTCTTTTGTGGTTGTCATTTTCCTGTATTCCCGTGGGCCAGGTGAATGCAAAGTCGCACTTGTGTCTTGGATTAAAAGTGGCTATCTGTACTGCAGAGAGTTTTCCCAGGTAAGTGAGGGATATTAGGCAGGCCTTACTGGGTCCCTAGTGGCACTCAGAGTCTCCCCAAATTGGGGGAGTACACCATGTGGACCTTTAGCACATCCCATGTGACACAACAAAACTCCTGGCCTCTTCAGGTTACTAGGAGGGCCTTAGCAGGTTCTGAGTGCCATACCAAGGCTAAACGATAGATGGAGTACACTGAGCAGGACTTCAGCTAACACCTCACAGTACTCCAAAGCTCCTCAGCTTCTTGAAGTCTCTGGCTGTGGCCCTACCAGGTTCTGCACAAGATACTAAGGCTGCACAGCTAGGTGGAGTTTGCTGTACAGGCCTTCAGCTTATACCACACAGCCCACTAAAGTTACCCAGTTGCTGGGGATCGCTGTGTGGGGCACAAGCAGAACCCAAGTGATGAATCAAAGGTCCCAGACTGTTTTGGAACATTGTGAGGGGCCCCTACCAGATTCTGAGCATGGTCCTGTGGCTGCACAGCTGGGTAGAATTTGGTGTGGAGGCCTTCAGCTCATGTCACTTCTATTCCTACAGTTTTTCATACTAGGGAAACTACATGATGTTCACCTATGTGAGTACAAACCATTTTACCCAAGACTATGATCACAAGTTGTATCCATTTACCTACAAGAACCTCATGATTATCCTTCTTTATAGGTGAGTGGCTTTCCATTGTATAAAAAAGCTGTATCTTTCTTATCCATTCTGTTGTCCTTGCTTTATTCTGGTTCTCTGTCACATGGAGCATTTTTTTCTCTTCTTTGACTTTCAGCCTATGAATTTCCTTTTGAGTTAATTGTTTGCTATACATCATTTTGTTTTGGAAGTTGTTTTCTTTCAGGACTCTAGACATTTCACTGGAAGCTCTTCTTTATGGTTTGTGTTAAGAAGTCTGTCATGATTCTAATGGGTTTTCCTTTATAGTTGATCTGTTTCTTTTCTCTATGAGGCCTTAATATTCTGTTTGAGGGCCAAATTTCTGGTATCTTGATCATTATATGAGTGTAGATTTATTTTGGTTATGGCTAGTTGGAGTTCTATATGCCTAACGTATGCATATGTCAGGTTCTTTACCCTTGCTATTACCTCCGTTAATAGTCTCTTTATGTCTCTTGTGTTGACTCCTGCTTTTTCACTGATAACTATCATTCTTAAATCTTTTTTCTTTCTGTCATCATTCTGCCCAGAATTTTTATTTCCTGATTCCTTTTTTATTTTTAAGAGGTCTTCCCTTTTGTGATTGCTAATTGCCACCCTGTCTTCAAGGTCTTAAAGTTTCTTTGAAGCAAGGTCTAAAAGTTTCTTTTAATAGAATTTTTAACTTATTGGTTATCTCTTTGTGTGTTTCATGCATTCCAATTCTTCTCTGTATTGTTTATTCAAGGTTTCCCTCATTCTCCTATGTTTCTCTATCTTTCAGAAATCTATATCTTCTTTAGCTATGCTCAGCAACCCTTTTATTATAGTTGTCATTTCTTCTTTACTTGAGATAGTATTTCTGATCTAATTTTTTTTATATCCTCTTGAAGTAGTTTCTTTACTTCAGTTGCCATTATCCCAAAAATTTCAGGTATGTAACTTCTGCTTTCTTCCATGACCATGTCTCCTGGACTTGTTCTGTTTGGACTAGAGGCCAGAGATCACTGTTTGCTCTTTCATTTGACATTTTCTTGAGTCCCTCCAAATGAGCAGGTCTGGTGTCCTAGGCAAATCTCACATTGGCTACTTGTCCACAATGTAGGAGGATGGTTCAGGCACCTAGGGTTCTTCTAATCTCAGTTCCCCAGGAGGTATTGGATACAGGGTGGGCTTCACCAGGCATTTGTGGCTTCTCCAGGATGTGTCTGTCTGGTTCTTGTGGCTTGCACTGGCTACCCATGGGAGAGTCCAGTTGGCGGCAGCTAGTGTGCATGCAGGGGCTAGGCTAGCTACTTTTCCCCACTTGTTCTGGCTACCTGGGGGAGAGTCCTTATGGTTACTGGCACATGCATTGTGGCTGGGCTGTCTGCTTCTCTGCACCAGTACTGGCTACCTGGGGGAGAGTTCCCATGGTAGCTGGGATGCACACGGGGTTGGGTCCACAAGATTTTTACACATTTTTGTCAAATACCAAGTCATGAAGTTTAAAGTATTTCCTGTTTTTCACGTTTGATGTTGTATTTCTCTTGGTGGTATTGTGTCTTTACAAAGCTTGGTGCTAGAAGTTGCTTTCATTGAAAACAGGTACTTTTTGAAAATCAATATGCATCAAGAGAAAAGGGCTTGTCAAAATCTGATTACACGTCACTTCAGTGTGTGTGCATTATAGCAACTGTGGGGAATTTCCTTCTGTCTTGTTTTTGAAACCCAATGTTTTGTTCCATTATATTGTTTTGTTTTATTCCTGTATCTAGTAACCTGAGCAACTATTTTGAATATAACAATATGCAACGTAACAACCTTTGTTAAGTTCGTATCATCTTGTTTTGGAAATCTATTTCCCTATTGTTTTTTGTTGTTGCTGTTATTGTTTTGCTTTTATTGTTGTTGTCTTTTGGGTTGTTTGTTTATTCTTGCTTTTTTCTCTTTAAAATAAAAAAATAAAAATTTTTTTCAACACTTAAAAAAAAATCTGATTACAAGGCTTGAGAAACTGTACTTCCCAACAGGCACACATCCCCATAGTATATACCATAATTTATATTTTGTATTTATGTGCTGATTATTTTCATCAGTAGGATATAAATTTGCTGAGGACAGGAACTATATTTTATTTATTGTTACATCTTTTCGCCTTACTTAAAAAACAAACAACTACTTACTATAGAATTTGTTGAACTCATTAAAAAAATTATCAGATCGTTATGTTGGGCTTTTCTTCAGCTGAAGGAGTTTGTTTTCTGTAAGTCTTTGAGTTCTGCAGGTCTTCTGAAGTAATTTAATATTTCATTCTGTCCTTTGACCTAAGGTCTACACTCATTCTAATGAAAGAAAATATGACTGTTTTGATATTAGTTTTATCCTTGGGTTTCTGTCTTAAAGGGTGAATTGTTGAATTCTAACATGTCTGTGACATATAGCAAGGTTTTATATTTCATGTGACTCTTTCCTGTCCAGAACCTTTAGTAGAATTCTTTTTCTTGCCATGTAGCTATGTAGTGTGTAATCTAAATCTTATGGATGAGCATCTACCTAATAAACATGGCTTTTTTTGGGTCTGCGCATTTCAATGACTTAAACTCTTGAATATTGTCCCCACATAGTGTTAATTATCTTTTGATCATCCCGAGTCTCTGGGTGTATGAATATGATGCCCTAGGGAGCCACCAAAGCCTCAGGGTTACAGGCTGCTCTTTTTTTGAGTTCACTGATACCAAGAAATCCCTCTCTCTCTCTCTCTCTCTCTCTCTCTTCTTTTTCTTTCTTTCTTTCTCTCTCTTTCTCTTTCTTTCTTTCTTTCTTTCTAACTTCCTTTCCTTTTTAATTAGCAGAATTATCCTGAATATCTGTATGTACAAAGAAATAAAGACACATCCACTGCATCAGCCCATCTTTACTTTTTGTAGGTTCAGGAGAGTATTTAAACTAAATTGTATATTTTTTTGTAGCTTGGTTATTTCCTTATGCAAGATACTTTTCTACATATTAGTAATGTATTTAACACTTCATTTGTATCCTGTTACCATAATTATTTAGTGCTTAATGTTCTTAAGCACTGGCATAGCAGCAATCACTTTTTTTTTTTAAATAGAGCATCCTTCAAGACACATAGTATCATGCAGTGTCTGTGTGTGTCTGTGTGGGTGTGTGTGGCTGATAGGAAGGGGAAAGTGGAAGAGAAAGAGGAAAAAAATTAAAGTGTTTTTAAGAAAGAAAGACACTAGTATACATTATTAATATGAAGTGTGTGCTTGTGTGCCTGTGAGGAAAGGGAAAATAGAAAAGAAAGAGAGAAGTTGAAATTTTTTAGAGAGACCGACAGCATTATAAAGAAAAACATAGATAATTTAGGGGAGGAAAAGAGATGGGGAAAGGATAGGGAATGGTTGAGACTGCATCACTAAGATAGCTTACACCTAGGCGAGACAAATCTTTGGCTGAGTTGGTTTAATTCTTTTCAGTGAGGCAGTTGAACAGTAGCAGAGGCAGAAAAATTATTCTGTTTCTATTTTTAACTCCCCTTTAGTTTATTGGGTAGATTTTTTGCAAATGTAGCTCAACTTGTACCTTTCCTGATACCTGAGGTGAAACTGAGAAGTTTGCACTTACAGTTAACTTTTGGTACTTTGTGATTGTGTTTTGTTTTTTTCCTTAACCAGAGTCACTCAGTTTGATCATGTATGGGTGTTCCTGTTTTATCATGTGATATTATCAGGAATCTAGGAAAAATGAACTAGTTTTTTGGGGGAATACTTCAACATGCTGAATACAAAGCCAAAGCATAAGTAATAAAGGTATTCACCCTCCTTTGCAAATACTGCAACATTTTTTATTCTGTTTCATGTCAAGAAAAAGAATCTTTATAATTATTTCTGTAGTGAATCAGCTACTTTATGGAGCTTTTGAAAATGTTATCTTTCAGATAGATTCAATAATCTATTGTGTAATGTAGTGGTTAGCTTTTTACATTCTTCATATTGGGAAGGTCAAGCATTTTATGACCTCAAAAAAGCCAGATTCTTGTTCTCTATACACAATTACCTAAATGTTCCCATTATTTAGAATGGATATTTCAACTACCTCAAGGTTTATTTTAATAGGATCTTCAATGAATTCAATGAGTTTAATGAATACTGAATCCAACTGAAGGATATTTTATATTATCTGAAATCTCTCTACATATGTATATATCTCCACATTAAAAATCATAGTTATGCAACATGCTGATTTTGTAACAGCAAACTTCACATTTAGATGTTACAGACTTACCATTTTTTTCAAGACCCTAGTTAAAGCTTAAGGAACATATTTTGATGCTGTTTTACTATAGAAATTCATGAATACAGAGCATGTAAAGCAGAATTTGGTGTCAAAATGTAGAAGACATTCTATTAGTTATCATGAATAGCTGGGTCAGTTTCTCAGTGGGAGATGTTTCTCAGTAGAAGTTATAGCAATTGTAGAATAGAATAGAAGTTGATACTGTTATTAATTAATAATATGTCTCATGACAGTGTGAATCAATGTGCTATCATTTAGAATCTACCAAGTTTGAGTTTGTGTAGCTGCTATGGTATTTAAAAAATGTATATATGATGAGTTTAAATGGCTTTTAAAAATAGACATCAACCAAAAATAGGAAAAGTGGTATTTAGTTTCCTTTGAATATATAAAAATATAGTATATTTGGGAAATTTAGATTATATAAAAGATTTTGAAGAAAAAAATTCTTATAATAGATATAATGGAAATTTAATTTGAAATGGCACTGCATGGAATCTGATAATATTCTGAAAAATAAAAAATACTGCAAAAGAAATCAGTAAATATCTTAAGACAAAGAGTCATGTATAAATGATCAAGACAAGTTTATTAAAAATAAATCAGGTCTGATAAAATTAATAGCCGTTTAAAATAGAATTGCAGAATTCACATACATAAATGCAGTGTTTTTGAACTTCAATCAAATAGTTCTGTAACTTTTCAAAAATTTTTTAAATTAGTATATAAATAATCTAATAGATGGACTATTTATGGAAAGAACCGAATCTGTTTATGGAAAGAACATGAGCCCAAATGTGATGTGAAGAACCCCAAACTGATAATAGCATTGGCTGGCAATCAGAAGAGTGATCTGAAGCATTTATGTTTCCTATAATCTCTTTCATATTCATTGTTTATGTATTTTTCTGTAGTTATTATCATATTATAGTGGTAGAGTTGAGTAGTTGATACACAAAGTGTGTGTTTGCAAAACTTGAAATATTATTTGTCCTTTTATGGAATAGATTTTCTAAACCCTCATTTAGGTGAGTGATGTTTTAAACCTACAGAAGTATCATAAGTGCTATTAAATCGAACCATAAGCAGAAAAATAGAAGGAAGGATTGAATTTATATATGCTACTACACTTAGGGTCTAATCATTGTATTAGTCAGCTTTCTTTTAACTCAGACATAGTACCCTGCACCAACAGTTTAAAAGAGAAGAGCTTTATTTGGTTCAGAATTTCAAGGAAGTCAGTCCATGATTGGTGACTCTAAGACAGGAATGTCTTGAAATAAGTTTGTGGTGATGCAAAACTACTCAATTCATAGGGGACCCTGAAGAGGAGCAGAGGAGCATTACCAGAGAGAAATAGGCAGGGCCCATATATAGTATTCAAGGTCACTCCTCCATACCACCCAGCCACACTGAAGAACATGCTTTACTAAACTGCTAGGCATTTCCAAATCCAGTGAAGTTGACAAATCAGAGTTAATGGTCACAGTCCCTCTATATCTTCCACATCATAGGAAATGACCAATAGAGTAAATGTGTGACAGTAAATGTGTGAAATGAAGTATGTCACTGCTTTGTTTTAATGCGATTTTTTTATGATTTGTGTCTAGATGTCCCCCCAAAAAAACCTCATGTACTTTTAAGTGGGGCTTTTTTAGAGGGGGTTGAATCTGGACTTTATGAATTATTTATGGTTCAAAACTGAAATTAAGTGTGCTGGAATTCCTATATCAGTCCACTGATTGAATTGACACTACCCTAATCTCGGCAGTCTGCACAAGATTAATAGGGGCAGAAAAACCCATTTTGCTCTTGTTGCTTTTGGTATCTTCTGCTGCCATGAATAGTTGCCACTCTGGCACACCACCCTGGCTTGGAGCCAGCTAGTTACAGGCTGAAATCTCTACAAACTCTGAGATTTCCTCCTTTTACCTTGGGAGTTGGGCATTTTGTCTCAGAAATTAGAGAAAAGTAACTAAGACATCATTCAACTATTCTTTTTTGACATAATAAAAGGAGATGGTGATATACCAAAGGCTTAATGGGGGACTATGAAAGGTATAATTGCTCAGGAAACTGATTTTACTTTCATGTATTAAGGCATTTTAGTTGTAAAATTCTATAGCCATATATTTTTTTGAGAATTCTTTCAGAATAAGTGCCATCAGATTGATATTTGGGCCTTTTTAATTGACATTATGGACAGATTATCTTGTATACATGTATCATAAATATTTATGGTTTGAATATTAATTTCCTAACATTTTATATGTATTCCTATGTTCATTATTCAGAAATTCAAGGGATTATTATGTGCCATCCATGACACCCAGGGGTATATGATTGGGCAAAGAACAAGACAGGTAGTGTCTTTAATGTAAATGGATCCTGAATAAGTTTATAAGTAAGAAAATTGCAGATAATGATGATATGTGAAGAATACAAAATTAGAGTGTGGACTGATGAGAGACTTGGGTCAGAAAGGTTGAGTGGTAGGAATAAAGAATATCGAGCTACTACTTACTGAGAACTAAATAATGAGAAGAGGAAGCCATTATGAAATGTTCTAGATGAGCCTTGTAGAAGAGCAAGATCAAAAGCCTCATACAAATACAACTTGAGATAAAAAGAGACAAAAGCTAAAGATTGCTAGATTTTAATGAAGCAGTTTATAGGCTGTGTGTGGTGGTGTGGTGCTATTTTGTTAATTAAGGAACATGCATGTTTTGTTCCAGGTGGGACATTTGTAGAAACAGGGCACATAATCAGTTCCATGCATATTTAAGCCAAAATACAGGTATTTGAGATAAGATGAGTGATTGAATTTGCTGTATTTAAATCAAATGTTGCAGATAAAAGAGAAAATTCTGCCGAGATGGCTGAACAGGAATGAGAAAAGAATGAGAAGGGACATGTTTGGAGACGTTTGGAGATACTGAGTTTCTTTGGCAATACCAACAGGAAGCTTCTTTGTGATGCGCTTCCTGGGTTTCACATTATATCATGTATCCTAAAGGAGCAGAGACTTCTACCCAGAAAGCAGTGAGAATATAGATTTAAAAAGCAAACATTACTATTTAAGAATAAGAAGATCAGGTCTGAAAATATATCAGAGTCAAGTGACTGAAAAGACTTCCAGAATACCAGGGTTTCCATCAATGCCAGCCTCACAGAGAAAAAAAATTGTTTGTAGGAAGATGGTTTGGAAATTATTAGGGAGAATGGTATATTAGAATTGAAACATCGGTAAATAAAGAATTATGTTCACATTACCATACTTTTTGGAGGAGATAAGAAAGGGAGATTCAGAGGTCAAAATTGGCTTTGGATAAAGAAATTAATAGGCAATAATGTGGCAAAGGAAGTCATCACAAAAGGGCATTAAATATGTAGAGATTGAAGCAGTAGTAAAAAATCTGAAAACAATGATGCTATGAAAAAGAAATACACAGTTTTAATTAATTAGTGAATAATATGAAGTATATAAAATAAGTGAATAATATGAAGTATATAAAATAAATATGTCAAATTATTGAATATGTAAAACAAATGAAAATTCAATGAAGTCAACAAATTAGCTAAAGTTTAAACTTTGTTGGCTTGGCTTAAAATTAACAAATGATTATAACCTATAAGTTAATTGCTGATGTGTTTTACATGCCAGACAGACAAAAGAATGTACACCTTACTTGAAAATGTGAACCTTTTTTTATTAGTCTGAACCCCCAAATTATCCCGATACAAAGTTTTTTCCTTTTTCAAGTGCTTTTGTAAGGTACAGATGTGATGTCTTTATTATTAATTTTCATTTCATTTTATATCCTGATCACATATCTGTATTACAATGAGCAGAACAGCCTAAGCTGCCCAATTCTTAAAACTTGTTCCCAAGTAGTTTAATATCTACATTTGATTTTTGAAATTGTTATATTTTAAGTTGAAAATAGTTTTTAGTCACTTTAAACAATAGAAATTGACAGAGTAGAAATCAGTATCTCATGCTGGATTATATAGCAAAGACATGGAAGGTATATGGAAGGCTTACGAACAATTTGATAAATGTGCAAGAAATATTTTGACCTAATAAATACAGTGTGAAACATTGCAGATGCTATAATTGTTTGCTGAATCAATGTATAGCATATTTGTTTAAAGTTTTATCTGTAAAGATTGATGAGTATAATTTTATACTATTTTGAAGTGATAATATAAAATAGAAACAGCTTATGGAAGCTTTTGAAACCCAAGTACTTGATGTTGTGAAAGATTGAGAATTGTCATAGGAAATAACATAATAAGTATATTATTTTCATATTTGTTTTGCTATGGTATATAGGATGATTTAAGGACAAATACTAAGGATGTTACTGTATTCCAGGCATACTCTCTATTTAACTAGGTTATCATTCTGAACCTGAATCAGGTGTGTAAAAGTCCCTGCATCTAAGGTAGAAGAGTTACTTCAACTATCAGTGTTCTTCCTTATGTTGTCTTACATCTCTGTACCTATTTGTCTTGTGTCATGTGCTTCTTTCTTATAAATATCTGACCTTGCACATGTTTCAGGACTTTAGATATTCCGGTTCATTTGTCCTTTTATTCTTGTGTCTTACTAGAACCTTTTGGTTTGCATTGAGGTATGGGGAGAGATCAAATATATCTTTGTTGATAAATTAAGTACAATAAATTTATAAAGAAACCCTCTTTCATGGAAGCTGTAGGAATGATGTGTGTGTGTGTGTGTGTGTGTGTGTGTGTGCGCGAACCATTGCTTGCTGTTACTGATAGCACTCAATCTGTCAAGGAGAAGGATATGCCAAGAAAATGTTCATATTGCTATTGCTTTGACCACTTTAGCAATTTCCTTGCCTCCACTATGAATTTTAATATTTTCTTTCATAGAAATTATTTAAAACTAACAAGTAAAAATTGTATATCCTGGTTTGTATCTCTCAAAATAAAGTAGGAATAGTAGGCAGTACCACCTTTGGGAACTGTTATGATAATATTGCCCACTTATGTTGTCTTAATTGGCCCTTAGAATATCATTCTATTTTTTATCCCATCAGAACTACTTCCAAAAATGAGATGAGAGATCAGTTTTTATTGTATGGTCCATGTTTATTGAGCTAGTGGTATTTTATTTTTCCATCTAGGGCATTGTCTTTGGGAAATTTATCATGATATATCCCAATGGTTATGCCAGTTTTGTCAGTAACTGATGAACAACTCTCTAAATGGATTTGTCTGGGAAGTAGTGTATGCTGTTTCCTGCATTGTGGTGAAAAAACGAAATTGTGTGAAATACAAAATCACACAAGACACCCTGTCAGTTTGTTGTAGTCAGGGTTTGCAAGGGAAACAATTCACTGTAGGACACATAATTCATAGAATTATTTTATAGTAGTCACCAAAAGAGTCAAATACAAAAGAGTACAGGAAGTCTGTCCACACACTAAACACCGAAGAATCCAACTGAGGTTTGGATCCCACGGCAATGTCCATCTGAAAATCTAGAGCCCTTGACAATGTTCCAACTGGAGGCCTAGAGCTCACAATAATGTGTAACGCAAGTCTGTTTCAAAAATCTGTTCTGGGAAGGTCCACCAATCCATCGTGGATGCTAGAAAGTCCATACCAGCCAAATGAAGGATCTGTGCCAGAATGCTGAGGGATCTGCATTGGAGCCAAGAAACGATGCTCAAAGTAAGGACCTCTGCTCCACCAAAAAGTACCACAACCATCCTCAGCAACTGTGAGGTCCCAAACTTCTCCAATGATGAGGCCAGCCAAGTTCGTATCAGGAAAACCAGTGTGACAAGCTCCTCTAGGAGAACCAACAGTACCACTCTTCTTCTCCAGTTCTTTTTATGTTATTGGCAACAATCCTTAGGTTGGCCCTCCACACCAAGCACCATGCTGATTCAGTTCATCTGGGTATTACAGGTTACCCACCAGTTTTCAGTCCACCACACTGTTCATGAAAGTTTGAAACTGAAATGTAGTAATGCACTACAAAGTGTAGACAGTGAGTCAGAATGAATGGGTATGAATCCAGGTTCTGCCACAGAGTATAGAAGTGTTTCTTAGAAAGCTAATAAATCTTTCTGTGCCTCAGTTTATATATCAGGACAATGAGAATAATAATTTTTACCTCTTGGAGTTTCAGTGAAGTGTAAATAAGTGAAAATATATAAAAGTACTTAGAAGTTAGGCTTTTTGGCAAATGCCTATAAATCAGAGTATTCTGGGAAGATAAGGCAGAAGAATCACAAGCGTGTGCCCAGTGTGGTTGGATAACTTAGTGAATTAACAAGACCCTGTCTCAAAATAAAGACACACACACACACACACACAGAGAGAGAGAGAGAGAGAGAGAGAGAGAGAGACCACTGTGAAGGCCCTGGGTTAAATCCTTGGTACTGAAAAAACAAACAAGTGAAAAATCCTCACCAAAAACAGAACCTGGATATGGGGAATGATGCTGTTTGCAGTTATGTTTTAATCCTCAAAAGTAAAGATGAAAAAAAGCAGCTTTCTCTCTGACCTTGCCTTCTCTGAAAATTACTAAATTAGAAGAAGAAAATTACCATTTTCTAAAATGCAGAGTGATACAACAGCAGCACTATTTTGTTCCATTCTCTTTTTATTAGTATGTATTTTCCATACATAATTACTGTCAACTTGGGGGATTAGTACATACACGTATTGTATCTTGATCATTTTTAGTCCCCCTTTCTCTCATGCTGTCCTCCTCATCTTCTTATTTCCCTGATCCTCTAACCCATCTCCACAGAGTCTATCTGTTTCCTAACAGTTTTTTTTTGGGGGGGGGGAGTTTAAATTATTTATATTGTAATATCTCATATAAAGTAAACCATGCAGTATTTAACTTTATGTGTCTGACCCATATTATTTACTGTATATTTATAGTCCCAAGATGCATTTATTTTCCTACAACTGACTCACATTTATCCTTCTTTTTGGCTGAGACATTTTCTCACATTTTCTTTAATCAGGCATCTATTGATAGGCATACAGACAACTTCTATAATTTAGCTATTGTGAACTTTGTTGCTGCAAATATAGGTATGAATGTGTCACTATAGTATGATAACTTTCAGGAAGCTACTCAGAAGAGATATAGCTGAATCAAATTGAATTCATAGTTTTAGTTTTTTTTCTTTTTGAGGAAATTTCATAGTGATTTCTATATGAAAGGATTCCTTCACCAGTATTTGTGTACTTGATGACAATCATTCTATTGGAGTAAGACGGAATTTCAGTGTTGTTTTGCATTTTTCTAATGGCCAAAGATGGTGAACATTTTTCATATGCTTAATGATAATTTGTACTTCTTTTGAGAAATTTCTGTTCATTTCAATGCTCATGTTTTGAATGGCTCATTTATTTTGAGGGATCTAATTTCTTGAGTTCTTCATATATCTTAGACATTATCTTGTGTTCGAGGAGCATCTGACAAAGTATTTTTCCCATTGTGTAGACTGTTGTTTTTATCCTTTGCTGTGCAGAAGTTATTAAAATGATAGAATCCCATTTGTTGATTCTTGGTATTGTATCTTGTGGAATTGGAGTTCTGTTCCCAGAGTCATTGCTTATGCCAATATTTAAAGGAGTTTTAATGGTTTTTCACCCTACAGATTCAGTATTTCCATTTTGATAGCTAGGTCTGTGCTCCGTTTTGATTTGAATTGAGTATAGGATAAGATATATGGTTCTAGAAACATTTTTCTGTGCATCGATAGCCAGTTTTCCCAGAACCATTGGTTTAATAGGCTATCTTTTCTCCAGCATCTGTAAATTAATCTCTTAATACAAAATCAGATGGCTTAAGATGTTTCAAGTTGTTTCTGTTCCATTGATAAATATGTCTATTTTTGTACCAGTACTAGATTGTTCTTATCACTATAAATTTGTAGTGTAACTTGAAGTCTGAGATTGTAATGCCTCTTGCTTTGATCTTGTTGCTTGGGATACCTTTGATTCTTGTTGGGGTTTCTGGTTTCATATACATTTTATAATTGTTTTCTCTGGTTTTCTGAAAAAATGAGGTCGGTACTTTGGAATTGTGTTAAATCTGTATGTCATTTTTTGAAAATATTAGTTCAGCTCATTGAAAAATGCGATATATTTGCATTGTTTTAATATCCTCAATATCTTTAGAGCACTATAGTTTTCATTATAAACATCTTTCACCTGTTAGGTTTACTTCTAGGTATTTAATTTCTTTTTGAAGTTACTGTATTAAGAATGGAAATGTTTTCCTTATTTCTGTATTGGTGAATTCATTGCTCGATGGCAGGAATGCTATTAATTTTTGTGTTTTATATGAATATATTTATTAGCTCTAAAAATTTTCTGGTAGAGTTTGTTTTGGGGGGGTTGTCTTGGTTACTTTTCTCTCATTGCTGGGACAAAAATAAACGACACCCAAAATGAAGGAAGGAAAGGTTTATTTAGCTCCCTATGGAGAGAGCTAAATCAGCTGGCTTTAAGGCAGGGTGGCATGGCACAGGGGCAACACTTCAAAACACAACACAAACACAAACAAAACACAAAACACACAAAATCTGTGTCCTCCTTTTGCACAGGATGAGGATATTTACAAAGTAAGGATCCTGGCTCCCTGCTGAGTCTCTTAAATAAATTTATAAACTTGTCAACTTGACATAATATATCAACCATAACAGGGATTTCTTCTCTGTAATGGATTATGTCATCTACAAGTAGGGATATTTTTATTTTTTTTCTTTCATATTTGAATCCTCATTATTTTCTTCTCTTACTTGATTGCTCTAAGATTTTGAGTAGTATATTGAACATAAATGGTCAGAGCAGACACCTATGGATTGTTCCTGACTTTAGAGGACATGTTTTTAATTTTTCTCCATTTAGTATAATGTTGGCAGTGTGTTTATCATAAATAGCTTTTTTCAATATAAGATTCTTCCATAACTATTTTAACTAAGGTGTTTATCATGAATGGATGTTACATTTTGCAAAAGGCTTTTTGTGACTAGGTTAAAATGATTGTGCAATTTTTTTTAAATCCTCAGTTCTGTTTAATATGATATATTGATTTATGTATGTGGAACCATTCTTACATTTGTGAATTTTGGCTTTGTCTCTTGTATTTTGCCTTTTTAAATTTCTATTTGCATTAAGTTATTTCTTCTCTTTTTAAGTAAGTTTCGCTAAGAGTTTATCAGTTTTATTTCTTGAAAGAATAAATTCCTTGATCCAGTGATGCTTTTTTTTTCTTTGTAAAGTCTCAATTTCTTTCTTCCTGTTTTTTGGGGGTTTTTTTGTTTGTTTTGTTTTTGTCTTTTTGAGACACATTTTGCCATTTTGCATTGCACTTCAGGCTGGCCAGGAACTCACTTTGTATCCTAGGCTGGCCTTGAACTTGCCTCAGCCTCCAGAGTGCTAGGATTACAGGTGTGTGCCACCATGACCGGACTCAATTTCATTAATTTCCCCTCTGATTTTTGTTATTTCTTTCCTTCTGAAAGTTTTCAATTTGAATTTCTCTTGTTTATCAAGGAGCTTGAGCTGTATTATAAGGATATTTATGTGGGATCATGCTGTTTCTCTAATGTGGGGTATTCCTAACTATAAACTTTTCTTTTAGAACTGGTTTAATCATTGTGTCTCAGGCTTTGATTCTTGTGCTGCTATTATCATTTGAATGTAGGAACTTTTAATTTTTGCCCTTTTTTCTTGATCTATTGATTATTCAATACTTTTATATAATCACCATGTATTTGTATATTGTCTCCAGTTTCTTTTGCTGTTGATTTCTAGTTTCATTGCACTATGACATGGTAAAATACATGGAGCAATTTCTATTCTTTTGCATTTATTTAAGCATGCTTTATAGGCTAGTGTGTTGTCTGTTTTGGAGAAAGTTCTGTATGATGCTAGCAAAACTGTGTGTTTTGCTGCTTTAGGATGAATGACTGTAGATATCTGTTAAATTCTGTTGTTCAACACTGGTTCAACTCTTGTGTTTCTTTGTTAAATTTTTTTTTTTTTGTGGGGTAGGGATCTGGTGCGCCTATATGTGAGAGGAGGACATTGAAGTTCCTCACTGTGATTGTACTGATGTTTACCTGACCTTTCTTGGGCCAGTCATATTTGTTTTCTGAAGTTGGCTGTACCACATAGGGACATGGTATTTGCAATTGTTTTGTCTTTTTCTGTTGAATTATTCCCTTTAACGGTATGTGGTAACCTTCTTTGTCTTTTAGATCAGTTTTGGATTACAGTATACCCTGTCATAAAATAAGATGACTCCTCCTGCCTGACTTCAGGCTATGAATAAATGGAGTATCTTTTTCTTTTTTTTTTTTAACCTATTTATATTTTTATTTTGGAAGTGTTACAAAAATAAAATACTGTTTTCCCATATCCCCTGGTCATTTTCCCCCTAGTGGCTATGTCTTTTTTAAACATGATATGTTTTATCAAAACTAAGAAATATGCATTATAGTATTTTTACAAATATATTTATATTTCATCATTTACAAATTTATTCATGTTTCATCATTTTCCCATTTCTTTTTATATTTTGGTATCCAATTCTGGATGTTGTAATGTTTTATTTCATTAGTTTCCTGTATAATATATAATGGTTTTTCAGTGTTTCCTTATTTTTCATGACTTAGTTTTAAAGAATACTCCTCAGTTATTTTGCAGAATGTTCCTCAGTATGAGTTATTTTATTTTATTTGCAATGTTTGTAATTCATGTAGTTTATAGTCATCTTGAGGTATGAGTATGTTTTCATATTATAGCATTTTTTTGTTTTAATCCTCTTCTGACCTTTCCTCCTCCTCCTTCCTTGTCTTTTGGTTCTCCAGTCACCCTCTTTGTACCTGTTGTTTTAGCATGCGATATGGCTTATAATGTTTACATTCATTGGGGTCATTAGGTTCTAGTATATGGCATTTTTACTTTCCATCTATCTGTGTTTTTTGTATGTTTGACTGATTTTTCATATTTTGATAAAGAGGTGTATTTTTTGTAGGCAACATGGAGTTGGGTTTTATTTTTGAATTCATTATGGCAGTCTGTGTCTTGGAGAGTTAAGAGTAGTCATATTAATAACACTGATAGAATTTATTGAACTTTTTCAAGGCTTTATCCATCATTGACTACTTTATCCATTTTTTACTTAATTACTTTCTCTATTGAATATCTTCTTTCCTTTGGTCTGTTTGGTGTTATCAGTCTTTCTTTTCTGTTTAGAATTCCTTTGTATACATTTTGCAATGCTGTTTAGTGGTCATGAATTTCTTTAGGCACTTGTCAGACAAAATATTTCACCATCAAATTTAAAAGATAATTTTGAAGGATAAATTACTCTGGGTTGAAAGTGGTTTTATTTTATGGCTTGAAAAACTTAGCTCCAAGCTCTTCTGGCTTTCAAAGTTTGTGTTGATAAGTCCACTGTTATTCTGATAGGCTTCCCTTCTCAGGATATTTGATCTAACAGCTTTTAATAATCTTATGTACTCTCTTTTTGCTGAATTTCTGGGACTTTTTCTGTGATGTGTCATGAAGAGGTTCTTTTCTGTTCATGGCTATTTGGAGTTCAGTGTATGTTGTTTACTGAATGCTGAATTCTTTCCTTAGACTTGAAGAATTTTTTAATTATGATTTTTTTATATTCTTTGTGTCATGTTATAATCTTTCCTTAACACCTATAACTGTTAAGTTTTCATTTTGAATCACCAAGATGCTGTTAGATCAAGTTTCCCTGGTGTCTTTTTTTAGGGTATCACTGAGTACATGATCTATTACTTATTACTTTAATCCTAGTTCTGATATTCTTTCCTCACATTTGTTGTGTCTGTTGCTTAAACTTTCAGTTGAATTTTCATATCCTGTATTTTTTTTTCATAATTTCCAAGTTTTTACTCAAATGGTCCTATGTATTTCCTGTCATCTTTTTTACTTCAATTAAGTTTTTGTTTGTGTCATCTATATCCTCATTGAATAGTTTTTTAATCCTATATCTGTTTATTTACATCTCATTTGAACTCACAGAACATTTTATGGTTATAATTTTTTCTTCTTCAATGTCTTCAAACATTTTGATCAGTTAGTTTTTACTTCTTTGCCTTCTTTTATCTCACTTCACATGAGATCAACTTTTGAGAAGCTGAACATTTTTTGAGAAACTGAACATTTTGGAGGCTTCTTGTTACATTGTTTGTCATGTTTTAAAGATTGAAATTTGGCTAGGGTAGAAAAATCCTGTCACTTCTGTGGATATTTCTTTACTTAATGTATATTTGCTTGTGACTTTGGTTATGGTTTGACATCTCTGCACTTGTTGAACCTACTCCATGTACTAGCATCAGTTCTAATTGCTGAGTTGCAAGAAGAAAATTACTACTAGTTATAGCAGCATCACAGAATAAACTATATATAAACCATTATTTTAACAGTATCCCCCTTTTTTAGTAATAGATAAAGACTGTAATATAGTACTAATGACAAATATGCTTGGATGTAGATGGTGACAGTTGGAAAAAGGAAAAAGAAATCAAAGAGAATAGTTCAGAAAAAAATTAAGAGAAAGGAGATAGCAGTAAATGAATGCAAGAAAAGAGATAGGACTTGTTAGTATTATTTTTATACCTGGAGTTGAAGGTTGGTAGATTACAGTTTGAGAGATTATTTGTAAGAGTGGGAAAAAAGAGTAAGCAGAAGAGATGCTGAGGAAGGATATAGGTCAGAATCAATTAATATTCAACATAAATCTTGTTTGAATCCTCAAACAAGTTTTTTTTATGGTATACACATATACACATATGTGTGAATCCTATACACAGTTTTTTTTATGGTAGTCAATCTGACATGTCCATTAAAGATACTATCTAAACTAAAATACCGTACATATACAAAAACATTAGAAGTACAGTCCTCTCAGTCCTTTTTATCCTTTCTGAATCTGACCATTGACCCAATGTTTATAAAATGTAGAAACTTAAAATGTAGAAACAATGCTTATAAAATGTATAAACTGTTACAATGTTGTAAATGTTATAACAAATGTTATAAAATGTAGACACTGACCCAATGTTTATAAAATGTATAAACTTTGGCATGTAATAGTTATGAGAGGCTGAGCTTCAGAACTCTGTGGTTGAGTCTAGGCGGTTCAATGTGTGTACTGGTGCTTGACCTTGCTCGTCTTCCAATGATTTGTTTTTTTGCCAACCAGTGAGTGAAAGGACTTGAAGGTCTGGATGACTCCTGAGCCTTCTTCCCTCTTCCCTCTGTAATCACCATTCTGCTTGGGTTCATTTGCACTCCTCTGAGTAGGGCCAGCCAGGAAAGTATTGCTTATTTTTTTTTTTGCCTCTGACTTATGATTAGGTACTTTTAATTTTGTTGGAGTTAGGGAGGGCTCAGAGTGAATAGTCATGACTGGTCAAGTACCCTGTCTTCTGCTGATTTATGAAAGGCTTTCTTGATCTCTTTCCTCTTCTTTCTGTGATAATCTCTGCAGTTGCATATGTCTGCTCTTTGTAATCTTCTGTGGCTGAATGTGTCATGCACTCATCTCTCAGCACACTGCACTTCTCAAGCCAGACTATTTGCTCTTGCCACACTCACTGCCTGTACCCTACCAAGGTTATCCAGCCCATGAATTCAGTGGTGCCCATGTCAAGTGAACCTCAGCAGCTTTTGACTAGTGCCAGCACTGAGCCCTGAGCCATCTGCAGAGAAGGTGGCAGGTGGTGGGAAGATTATCCTGCAAGTACAGAGCTCTCCATTGTTTGAGGGAGCAGTGAGTGAGTGGCTACTTTGGTCTTGTTCAACTGTATTTTCTCTCTCCCTGAATCACATGCGTTGAAACCACTGCTCATTCCAGTGATTCACTGAGCAAGGGATCTCACAATGTCGGTTTTGTGACCCCAACCAGAACTGTGATCCTTGTTTCTTTCTTTCCCAGCAGCCCACCAGTCCTAACTTAGCAACTGCCTTCTGAATGATTCTCTGATTTTGTTTTTCTAGAGCTGTGGTCTGTGAATACCTCACTTGCCTGTCTCTGTCTCCCAGTGAGAAACCAGTTAAAACAAGTGGATACTGGACAGTGGTTGCTAGACTATCACAACAACCTACCCACAGCAACTATATGCACCTTTTTCCAGAAGAGGGTTCCATCTTCTTCCAACAGGATCTTTGCCAGTCCTGGGGTTATAAGCAGTACCAGGTAAAGATTGGTCCTGCTTATTTTTCAGGAACTCATTTGGTGAGCTACTCCTTCGAGTTGCTTTTCCACATTTGGGTGTTTGTTGGCCCTACTTTAGTGACAGAATTTCCTTGTGCATGTCTTCCAATTATACTGAGAGCACTGCTTCCTGTGGTCACCCATGATGGATCTCTGAAAGCAGCATTATTTTGTTTTAAAGGTCAAAGAACAATTGTCCTATAGGGAGATATATTTAACCTTTAACCAAGATGAAACAAACCAGAATTGTTTTCATGTTCCCCTTTTAAAAGAAAAGAGACAAATCATAAGAAAATAGCTCATCAGTAAGGGTGTCTTTAAAAGGTAATGAAAATATTCTTTTCATGTTTTGGAATTGCTGTATAATGAGTAAAATCTCTAAATATTTAGAATGCTATAAAATCAGAAGGCAAAGAATTTTTATGTTGGTCTATGGCCTCCTAAAATCTTATACATGGGGAAAATGTCCTGGTTTTTGTCATCTTCCCAGAGAGCTTTGAGAACTGCCCCCTGTAAAAAAGATTATTACCTATCTTCTAAGGCCATCTAAAAATTTTTTATGTACAATAAAATAATACTCAATTTGCCAAGGAAAATTTCAGTATATCTTAGATTTTTTAGTGAAAAAGGATTAAGGCACACCTTTCCCCACCCAGTACTCCGTGTTTGTTTGTACCAGGCAGCAATCTTTTGGCTATACTTTAGCTGAGCTGATAGTTCCTCCAAAGAAAACAGTGATTTTTATATACTACTCATTCTTTCTTTTATTTCTTCTAATTGCCAAATTAACATTTTAAACACTTTCATAATTGCATATTTCTTATATATACTTAGGAATTGGAGTACTCTGTAAATGCTTGTTTCAAAACCATAATTATATCGATCTAATCAGTAGAATTTAGTATAAATGTATTGTGAAATAAATTATCTGAAACAGGACAAGAGAAAGTTGGAAGGAATTTTACTGATCCCCAAAATTTCAGAAATATGTTCTAATCTTTATGCACTTTGGTGAATATTGGAGTTCACATTTATTTGGTGTTTTTAAATTGGTTTTATTAAAGTGACTTAATAGACTATTTTAAAAATAATTATTTCATGGATCTTTAGAAAGGGTAAACATTCCAAACTCAAAAACTTTAATGGTTCTTGGTTGATGAGGTTAAGTAAATAGTTCAGAAATGCATTCTGTTTACCTGTTAATAATTAACCAATGTGTACTTTTTGGTCATTGAAGTTTTATTTATTTGTTTATTGGTGTGTTGGTTTTTAAGAATTTGTTTTTTAGGTACTCTGCTATTGGAGATAAAAACAGAGTGCAGCTGCATAATAAAGCAAATAGCTTGAGTCACTTTTAAAAAGACAAGTAAAAAATATTGAATTAATTAGACTTGAGGGTTAAAAGCGATACAAAGTACATAATCTTTCTCAACTTCTGCCTTCTATTTGGAAATGAAACTGTAATAGCTAACTATAATTGCATGAAGGGAATGGTCCTGAGATGTTTCCTTAGAGCTCTAGTTCAGTGGAATTTGATTTGATTTTAGATGCCTTTTGTTATGGATTAGCTTGGCTACTGTTTTGAAGAATTCTTGGAGAAGTCCACCATACAATTTATCACATTTGTTGGGTGTTTAAAAAGTGAATAACCAAAATTAGCTATATTTTAGAAAGCACAGTACAAATGAACTAAAACTAACTTAGACTTGAATCTGATGGGAATATGTCTTGTCCTCTTGATCAAGTAAATCTACAGTTTGTTTTGTATGTTCTAAGAGAATTATACATAGTTTTCATTTGGCTATTTTTTATGAGCTAAAACTAAAGCTTGTATTTACATTTTGATTAAGTTAAGATGGTTTGCTTTCTGTAATTCTTAGTGGTGGTTGACATTTAGCTAGTTCTATTAGTTTTGTCCTAAGTTGGTAGCCTCCACATAAAATTTAATGTTGGTTAAAGAATCAACAGTTTTTCTGTTTTACCTTTTGATATGCTTATTAAATAAATGCAACATTAGACTTTTTACATTCTACTTTCTAGGCCATGCCTTTCTTTGAAAATTTAAATGAAGATGTGATCCTGTAAAATTTAGCTGTTGGGAAACATAGATATCATTATAGGTGGTTGTTATTTTAACAAACTCTATTTTCCTTTCTTTTTTCTTTTTTATTATGCTTTCTTCTTCTATCTGTTCTTCTCCTTCCCTTCCTTAATTTTAAAATAAATTTAATTAATGTGGACAGCTGTAATCAGTATAGATATATACACTCATTTTCAGCTGATTTTTTTAACATTAGGAAGTTGAACAATATAACATCAGTTTTTTTTCCAAAACATAGATTAAGTCCTTTGTTTTCTGCTTTTTATGTTTATATTCACAAAATGTTAAAAAGTAGCTCAAATTAAAGTTTTTAAAATTATTCATATTATATACAACTTAACTTATTTAAAAATATTTTTACTTAAGATTAAAAAGACAGAAGAAAAACAAAAAATCAGTACAGACAAACAACAAAAAACCAAATACAGTATAGGTTTATAAAATAAGATGATAGGAATTTGACAATGGTTGTAATATTCTACATTGTTACCTTCAAGAGGGTTGCTTAGTTCAACATCATTGGTCATTAGAGAAATGCAAATTAAAACCACACTGAGGTTCCATCTCACTCCAGAAAGAGTGGCCAGGATAAAGAAAACTACCAACAACAAATGCTGTAGAGGCTGTGGCGAAAAGGAACTCTTCTGCACTGTTGGTGGGAGTGTAGACTGGTGCAACCACTGTGGAGGTCAGTCTGGAGATTCCTCAAAAAGCTGGGCCTGGAGGTCCCATTTGACACAGCTATTCCACTTCTGGGTGTATTCCCAGAAGAACTGAAGACATCATACCGCAGTGATATATGTGCACCCATGTTTATAGCAGCACAATTTGTAATAGCAAGATTTTGGAAACAACCTAAATGCCCATCAACTGAGGAATATATAAAAAAGATGTGATATTTTTATACAATGGAGTACTACTCTACTATAAAGAATGATCACTTTGAGATATTTATAAGTAAATGGATGCAACTTGAGACCATACTCCTAAGTGAAATAAATCAAACTCACATGTGTAAATACCATATAGTCTCCGTAGTGTAAGAAATGGTAAGAGTACATAAGATACAAAAACCTCAATAAACACAGTAAAAGGACAAGAATCTGCTTAAAGGTGGGAAATAATATCTAAGGGAAAATGAGGAAAAAGAAAAAGGAAGGGAAAAGAAAAAATATCTAAAATTATATAAACACAGGATAGCTAAGATGATTGTGCTACAAATTCTATAAGTTCTTGGAACAAAATAGTTAACATTCATAGGATTGGAACAATTGTACATATTATTGTATGATGATCTGAGGAACTTTTGAATACCATTATGTAAAATAACAACCCTGGTTATGCTCATACCACCTTTTTTGAAGGCCTCTGTTGTCAGTGTTCTGAGCTCTTTGCTATTGTTTATATGTCTTTTTTGTTTCATGTTTTTCTAGGAATTTGTTTTGCTTTGTTTTGTTTTGTTTTTCCCTCTAATACAGAAAGGATAGGTATACATGCAGAGGCTCATGCATGGGTAGAACTCCTGAACAGTTTATGAGAATCGATTATGTAATGCACAATGAAATGAACAGCTACTTTGAAGAAAAAGACACTAGGGTAACTAGTGCTGATTCTGTAGTATCATGATGTGAAATCTAGCAATACTATTATTCCTTGTTCAGAGTGACTTTGTTTTGTTTATTTTTGACATACGTGAAGGTATGGACAACTTATTTTAAAGAGAATGAGAGACAATATGGCAGCCATTTTTGACTTCCTTATTGTCTGGTCTTAAAGAGCTAAAATGCCTTCATCGTCCTGTTCTGATCAGTTGTATACTAGTTTGTTTTGTATGAATTCATTGTATGTGGAGATATGGACAACTATTTGGAAGAAAACAAGAGACAATGTGATAGATAGTGAAGATCTCTGGTTGTTTTGCTTTGAAATCTGTGTCTCTTACATTTTTATCTTATGATCTGATTTGCTCTGTTTTGTTTGGTTTAATTTTACCCTCTTTAAAATAAAATTTAAAAAAGAAAGTTGCTTATATTAACACATATAGACATGTACAATTGATCTAAACATGAGTATTAACTGTTCTTTTCTCATAACTAATACAATTAGTAGTATAGTCAGTTTAGCTAATTTACGTCATTTTCCTTTTCTGCTCCTTCTTTTCTCCTTTCCTTTATTCTGATTACTTTTCCTGTTTGAACAGTTTCTTACCCTTACACAGTATTCATTATAGATTTTACAACATGTATAATTTTTCAGTTTCTTATGCTAGGGAAACAATATGCTATTTATATGAGTTCGATTTATTTCACTTATGAGTATGGTCTCAAGTTGCATCCAATTACTTATAAAAGACTCGATGCAATCATTTTTTATAGCTGAGTAGTACTCTATTGTATAAAAATAACACATCTTTTTAATCCATTCCTTGATTTATGGGCACTTTATTTGTTTCTAGATTTGGCTATTACAAATTGTGTTGCTATAAATTTGGGTGCACATATATCACTGTGGTATGATGTTTTCAGTTCTTCTGGGGAAATGCCCAGAAGCAAGATAGCTGGGTCAAATGGAATCTCTAATCCTAGCTTTTTGAAGCATCTCCACACTGATTTCCACAGTGGTTGCACCAGTCTACACTCTCACTAACAGTGGAGAACAATTTCTTTTTCCACACAGCTCCTCCAGCATTTGTTGTTGTTGATTTCTTGATCTTGGCCATTCTTTCTGTGTTGAGATGGAATGTCATTGTTGTTTTAATTTGCATTTCCCAAATTAGCATTGATGTAGAACATTTTTTCCTATATTTATTTGCCATTTGTATTTCTTCATCTGAGAAGTGCGTTTTCATCTCAGATGCCCATTTTTGATTAGATCCTTGAATTTTTTGGACTTTTTTTTTAATTCTTTAAAATTTCTAGACAAAAGTATTTTGTCTGAGGGACAGTTGGCTAAAGTATTTTTCCAATTCGTGGGTTTTGTTTTCACTCTGTTGGATATTTCCTTTGACATGTAAAAACTTTTAATAAGATGCAATCCCAGTTGTTGATTCTGGGAGTTTGATTTTATTCTCTGCAGTTTGATTTTATTCATGAACTCTCTGTTTACTCCTATATCATCAAGATTGCTTTGTCTTCCTAGAGATTTAGTGTTTCTGTTTTAATATTTAGATCTTTGATTTATCGTAACTTTAGTGCATGGTGATAGATAAAGATTTAGTTTTAGTCTTCAGCATGTGGAGAGTTAGTTTGTCCTGCTCCACTTATTGAAGAGGCTATCTTTTTTCCCGTGTATATGTTTGGCCCCTTTGTCCAAGATGAGGTGGCTGAGTGTGTTTGTAGTTGTGTTTGTGTCTTCTAATCTATTACAGTGATCTTCAGGGCTGTTTTTATTCCAATAACATTCTGATTTTATCACAATAGCTTTGTAATATAATTTCAAAGTGAGAGATTGTTATGCCTCCTGCTTTTCCTTTGTTGGCCAGAATTGCCTTTGCTATTCTAGGTCCCTTCTGTTTCCAGATGAATTTTAGGAGCAGTTTCTCTAGATGTGTGAGGTATGCAAATAGTATTTTGACTGGAATTGCATTAAATCAGTATAACAATTTTGCGAGCATGGCCATTTTCACAATGTTTGTTCTTCCTATCCATGAACAGGAAATATCTTTCCATTTTTTGAAATCCTCTTCAATTTCCTTTTTCAGAGCAATGTAGTTTTCACTGTATAGATCTTTTACTTCTTTTGTTGGATTGATTCCTAAGTATTTCCTTTTTTTGGATGCTATAGTAAAAGATGTGGATTCCCTTATTTCTGTCTCAGTAAGTTTGTTGTTTGTGTACAAGAATGCTATTGATTCTTGAGTGTTGACCTTGCATCCAGCTACATTACTCAATATGGTTATTATGTGTAGAAGTCTTTTAATGAAGTTTTGGGGGGTCTTCTATGTAGAATATCATATCATCTGCAAATAAAAATTTAACTTCTTTTTTTCCTATCTATATTCTTTTTATTTCTCTTTCTTGTCTAATTGCTCTGGCTAATGTCTCCAGAACTATATTGAATAGGAGTGGTAATAATGGACATCTTCTTCTTGTTTCTGATTTTAAGTTGGAAGTTTTAAGTTTTTGTCCATTTAGTAAGATGTTGGCTGTTGGTCTGTCACAGATGACTTTTTATCAGATTGAGGTAGAGACCATCTATTCTGATTTTCTGTAGTGTTGTTTATCATGAATGAGTGTTGGATTTTATTGAAAGCTTTTTGTGATCTATTGAAATGACGATGTGTTTCTTGTCCTTGGTTCTGTTGATATGGTGCACAATGTTTATTGATTTGTCTATGTTGAACCATCCCTGCATTCCTTGGATGAAGCTCACTTGGTTGTGGTATATAATCTACCTGATGACTTGTTGCATTCTATTTGCCAGTCTTTTATTGAGGATTTTTGCATCTATGTTCATTAGAAAGATTGCCGTATAATTTTCTTTTTTGATGGGTCTTTTTCTTATTTTGATATTTGGGTAATACTTGCTTCCAGGAATGAGTTAGGGAGAATTGCTTCCCTTTTTATTTCATTGAAGAGTTTGAGGAGTGTTGGCATTAAGTCTTCCTTGAATTTCTTGTAGAATTCAGCAGTGAGTCCATCAGTACTTGGGCTTTTCTTTGTTGGTAGGGTTCTAATTACATTTTCAGTTTTATTAACTGAAATTGGGATATTCAGTAGTTTTACATCTTCTTGATTCAGCTTTGGCAATTCATGTTTCTAGGAATCTGTCCATTTCTTCAGTGTTATTTAGCAGTTTTACATTTTCTTGATTTAGCTTTGTTAATTCATATGTTTCTAGGAATCTTCCATTTCTTCTGTGTTATTGAACTTATGAGAGTAAGAGTTTTCGAAGTAGGTATTGCTGATCTTCTTTATTTCCGCAGGATCTGTAGTGATTTCACTCTTTTCATTTTTTATTATATGGATTTGACCTTTTCCTTTTCTCTTGTTGATAAGATTGGCTAGGGGTTTATCAATTTTATTTACTCTTTCAAAGAACCAACTCTTTGATTCATTAATTCTTTGTATTATTTTCTTAGTTTTTATTTATTAATTTCTGCTCTGATCTTTATAATTTCCTGTTTTCTTTGGGCTTTGGGCTTGACGTGCTCTTCTTTTCCTAGAAATTCGATGTGTAGCCTAAAGTTGTTTATGTGTGTTCTTTTCATTTTCCTAATGTCTGAATTTATTGCTATAAATTTCCCTCTGAGGACTGCTTTCTTGTGTCCCATCGGTTCTGATAATTTGTTTTCACATTTTTGTTCCATTGTAGGCATTGTTTAAATTCTTCTTTAATTTCTTCTGGGACCCACTGGTTGTTTAGAAGAGTGTTATTATTTTCCGTGTGTTTATGGGCTTCTTGTGGGGGTTTTTGTTGTTAATTTTCAATTTATTGCTCTATGGTCAGATAATATGCATAGAATTATTTCAATTCCTTTGCATTTACTTAAGCATGTTTTGTGAGTTAGTCTACTATCTATTTTAGTGACTGACCTGTGTGCAGCTGAGAAGAATGTGTATTCTAATGTTGTTGGGTGGGACACTGTACACAACTACTAGGTACATTTTTTCACATGTTTGACTTAGTTCTGTTATTTCTTTGCTGATTTTTTTGTTTGGTTGATCTGTCTCTTTGTGACAATGGGGGGTGAAGATCCCCTGTTATAACTATATTATTGTTTATTTGGTTTTTTATGTCTATTAAAATTTGTCTTACACAGTTGGGTGCTCCTATATTTACTGCATATATATTTATGATTGTAATCTCTTCCTCTTGAATTTTTCCCTTAACCAGTATGTAGTGACCTTCTTTATCTCTGTTGATCATTCTTGATTTGAAGTTCACATTGTCTGCTAACAAGTAACTACTTCTGCTTTTTTGTGGGTCAGTGTTGCATGGAATATTGTTTTCCTCCTTTGACTCTTAGTCTGTGGATTTCCTTTTGAGTTAAATGTATTTCTTGTACACAGCATATTGTTGGATTTTGTTTCCTAATCCACTCTGCCAGTCTGTTTCTTTTTATTGGTGAGTTGAGACCATTTACCATGATGGATATAACTGATAAATTCTGACATCACTGTGGTGTTATGTTCTATTGTTGGGTTTCTACTTTTTCTGTTTACTTGTTTGCCCTACTTAGTGGTTTGCTTTTCTTGATGTTTTTGGGATTGTAGTCATCTTTATCTCTTTCTAGAGTGTCTTTCAGTTTTCTTTGTAGTATTGGTTTGGTGGCCATGAATTTCTTCAGTTGTTTTTTAACATGGAAGTATCTTATTTCTTGAACTATTTTCAAAGATAATTTTGCAGGACACATCACTCTAGGTTGAAAGTTGTTTTCCTTCAGGAACGTTTGTGTTGAGAAATCTGCTGTGATTCTGATATGCTTTCCTTCACAAGTGATCCATTTCATTTCTCTGACAGCTTTTAGTATTCTGTTCTTGTGCCAAATTTCTGATGTTCTTCTTATTTTATTATATGGCTGGGTGAATATTTATTTTGGTTATGGTTAATGAGATTCTGTGTGCCTCACTTATCTGTGTATCAGATTCTCTTCCCATGTTTGGAAAATTTTCTGTTATTATTTCTGCAAATAACCTTCACAGATTATTTATGTTGATCCCTGCTTTTAATTGACACCTATCAATTTTATTTATTTATTTTGTTTCTCTTTACATCATCTTGCAGCTGTTGAATTGTTGTTTCCTGGTTCCTTGTTATTTTTAAGAGATCTTTTCTTTTGTGGTCATAATCTTCTATCCTGTCTTCAAGGTCTGAGAGTCTATCTTCGACTTCATTCAGTTTTACCAGCTTTCAATGGAATTTTTAATTTCTTGAATATTCCTTTGAATCTGTTTCATGCATTCTAATTTTGTCTTATATTGTTCACTCAAATCTCCATCATTTTTCTTATATTCTTCTGTATTTTATTTAGCTCTTTTTAGATACACACAGCATTTCTTCCATAATGTTTGTCATTTCATTTTTTACCTGAGAGATTATTTCTGACTTGATTTCCTCTATAACTTCATGGAGCTGTTTTCTTATTTCATGTGCTATCATTTTAGAAAGTTTGGTTTTACAGTTTCTAGTATCTTCCATTTCAGTGTGTCTTGGGTTTGTTCTCAGTGGGCTGGAGGACTGAGACTGCCTCTTTCTCTTTTGTTTTGTCATTTTCCTCTGGGACCCATGTGGCTGGTCAGGTTCCCTCCTGATGGATTGTACTGGAACACTGGACTGGGCAGAGTTTCAATCCTCCAATATCCCAGTAGCTAGCCGGGGTGCAACCTGTGGCCCTGGATCCTTGTGTCTGTGGACTATGAGACTGGCCAAGTGTGCCCCTGATGTACTGCACTGGGTTGCTCTGGGATGCTGGGCTGGACAGAGGTTGGATCCTCTTGCTGCTAGCATGGTCACACTCCAGGTGTGTGTTGCTGGAGTCTAGAACCTGGTTGAGTGGAGTTGAGAACCTCTGGCACCCAGGTGTCTAGTAGGGATGCACCCCCTTTATGTCACCAGGGCCTAGTGCCTGCTAGGTGGACTTTGAAACCCTTCAGGACCCAGGCAGATTGCAGAGTATGACCCTGAGTATTGCACTGCCTGGACCTTGCATCTGGTTGGGAGATATTCAGAGCCTCTGGAGTGTGCAGGTAGCTGGAACACATCGCAAGCATATGGTGCTAGGGCCTTGCTCCTGGCTGGGTGGCATTTAGAACCCCTGGGATGTACCTGGTGACTAGCTGGGCTGTACCACTGAACTATGGAGCTGGAGCCTCATGCTCTGATGGGCAGAGCTCATTCTCCAAGACCCATCATTGCTCCTCATATGTGGCTCTGGGGCTCTGGGCTGGGCCGGGCTCAGTAACTCTGTGATCTGTGAGGCTGACCAGGTGTTCCCCTGATGGATTGCACTCAGTTGCTGGGCTGAGTAGAGTTCAGGTCCTCTGTGCAACTAGTGGTGCCACGGGCTTATGCCTGCCTGGGTAGAATTCAAAACCTCCAGGACCCAGGAGGCTAGGCAGAGCATGACAGTCCTCTTCCCCGCCAAATGTGGCACCACCTGGACCTTGCCTCTGGCTAGGAGTACCATTTAACTTGTTAAGCTTAATGTTGTACTATAGATTTGTGCTTTCTATGTTTAATATTATATAACATAATTTATTTAACCTGATAGTTATTATTGAATATTTATGTTTTTAATTTGAATGTCTTTTATTTTTTTGGCTAAGTAATATCATTTCATATATATTTTATCTGTCTCCTTTAAAAAGTGAAATACTTTTTAAAGATAAGAATGTTATTCCTATGAACATTTAAGGTATGTACTTTTGTGCTCTTAATTTTGTTAAAGATATTTTTAATTTAGGAAAATTTTTAAGTAGTAAAATTTATAATTATTTAGGTTGTTATATACTACAGTATTTATGCCTTAAAGGTCATGGAGTTTGGAGAAAATTATATACTATGTTTCCTTAGAATTCTTTGATTGGTATATTTGGTATATTTAGATTCAGAAAACTGATTTATGTTTTTGGCATCTGATAAGATATATGGTGTGCAATTTATTTTCCCTATAAAATGGGTCAGTTATCTCAAAACTCTGTGAAAACTTTACCTGTGAATACACCCCTATTGGTATTACTCTGATCTCTTCTACTCTAGTGCCAATATCATAATATGTCAGTCTTTGGTAAAACTTACCTTATTCACTATTCTTTTGCTATAGGACTAAGACTTAAAATTTGGTATCTTTTCTGTTTAAGTTTCCTTTATATTTGTCAGTGTCTGAGTTTCTTGTTTTTATATATTTTAGCTAATTTTAAGAGACAAAACTATTAAAGATAATTTTATTTCATTCTACACAGTTTTTAATAGTTTTTATGTATCAAACTCTGCCATCACATCAGGAATATTGAAACATATCAGAGTCTTTCCTCTGTCAAAATGTGTAAAACTGATAGCAGCAGATGCAATATGTAAAGTATCAATATAGTGGCCTAATATTGGTAACTCTGTTTTTTGCCTCTACTCTTTTGTTATTCATGGCCTATTGGCTCTCACAATTTTGTGTATTTTCTTTTTTTCTCTCTTTTTAGACCCAGTCTAAAAAGAGTACTCAGTCTACTCTTTTGTTATTCATGACCTATTGGCTCTCACAATTTTATGTATTTTCTTTTTTCTTTCTTTTTAGACTTAGTACATAATATTTGTTATGTGATACTAGCTTAACAGATTGATTTTGGCATATGAAATATGGTGACTTTTTCATAGTTACGTAGTCTGTTAGTTTTTCTAATTAATGAATGATAATTATGTCTTCTTCTTTCAGTTCTGTAACAGCTTACTGAGTTATTGCTAGCTACTATTTAGTGAAGATAAAAATGAATACCACCAACCAACTTTGAACCTAGTGACTGTATGTACAATCTGTAAAAAGCAAAAGATAATAAAATATTATTTATCGAGTGCACTATTCACTGTATGCGTTGTACTAAATATATACAAGGTAATATGTGTTGTTTCATTTAATTGTACAACAGTCCAGATAGTAGCTAGATATTTTTTTGAATCCTGGCTTCATTTCATCAAGGTTTCTTCATTTTGTTACCTCTTTAACTTCCCTGTCGAAACCTATCTCAAATGTCAGCCTGTGTACCTCTTAATGATTTTACTTTGTTTGTTTGCCTTCAAATAAAGTAAATTTGTTAAGACTGTTTTTTTTTCACTCAGTAAATATTCATTAATATTCTAGTACTGTATGTGGCAAGCAGTAGTCTTAGGAATGGGGAAATAGTGCAAAAGACAAGTCCCTGTGCCTATCGTACTTCATTGTAGTGGATGAGAGAGATAATAGGTAAATAATAATTCAATATATCAAGTAATGACCAAATCAGTTTTTTCTAACCTGTCTTTGCCCACCTTGTCTTTACATTCTGAACACTTTTCTTGTAAGTTGCTAATCATTTTATATAGATTTTTTAATATATATATACAATTTGTAATATATAATATATACAGTATGATATATATTATTAGTGTTGCTAATCATTCTGTCTATACATTATGCATGTCATTATTGTTTCTGATCTTATCCTTCCTAATTCTAATTTTCAGTGCCTTCTTTAAATTTTTGTGTTATAGAGAAGGTGTAATGCATTTTATCTTGAACAGAACAGCACTGTCATTTTCATTTCTTACACCTCATTTTTCTCTTAATACAACCTAAACTCGTTTGTTTTGTTTTAAAAGTTTGGTTTGTTGTTTATATTTTTAGCTTCCTTTTGTGAAAATACTGCATATGTATGTTAAAGATTTACTAAATTACAATTCTTTTTATTTTAGAGGCTGTTTGACTGTAGATGTACTGGCTTATAAGATCAGTGCATGTTTGTATGTTACAGTTGTATTAGTAAAACTGCTTTTGGAACTTTCACTGAATCTATGGAGATTGTTAGCAAATATGACACCAAAGTCATCATTGATATTTCATAACAAACCTAAGAGAGATCACTTTCCAAGGACATAGAGTAGCAAGCCCAATTTTTAATAGCGGCGTTGTTTTTGTTATTTTTTTTATAGTCATACACTCCAAATTGTCTTCAAAGGCTGCCTGATCAGTACTTCTTAGTCCTAGTTTTAGTTCTGTAACATACAGTACATCACATGGAAAGAAATTTGGTAGTGAGTATCCCATTTGTGTGGCATCTCTGCCTCCATGTCTGGGTAGGACCTTGCCTGTGAGCTTTATTGCTAATACGTGAAATATAAAGCAAAGTTCTAATAGCACTGTCTTAGATGCCATAGGTAAGTTCAAGCTATGCTGTATACTATTCTCTGCTTCCTTATTTCTTTCTACCTGTGTTTTTATTTTTTTAATTATCTTTGCTTATGCAATTAGCTCCTCTTTGCCTAATATTTTGAGGATAGGTTTTGTGTTTGTGTGCAAAATACCAATATATTACACATTGTAGATCTTTTTTAAAGAATATTTTAAATAAGAGTAAGTTAAAAATGACTTAAATGATATTTGGAATTAGCTATGTTAAAATTTGAAAATAAAAATGTAAATATTATTAATATAAATTATGAAACTTTCTCAAAATGTACATAGTGATTTAAATTGAATATAGGTGAATATTTGTATGGTACATATACATCCAATTGTGTTAGCTTTTATTTTCTTTTAAAAAACTGTTGATATTAGGTGCCATGTCCAAACTCAGCCATCTTTTCCTCATGTTGAGTCATAAATACATGATGGGACTGCACATTGTTTCCTTGGCAGGTTTCTAATTTTAAGTATTTATTCTTTTAGACACATAAAAAGAAGTGTTAAGAATTGCCCTTTGAGAGTTTGAAGGCTGAAGGTAATGTCCAGTAATGTTTTCTGAAATTGGTTTTATCTCTTCAAAATGCTTCATGACATTTAAGGCCTTAAGATATTTTCTTTATTACCTTTTAACACATTAGGTATGTTTATATGTATAAGCCAAAAATAATTTTAAATTATAAGTAAAAGAAAAACCTTGTATTATCAGCCTAATTGGGTGTTGTTATATCCCTTCTTCTTTGTAGGAATATATTGTATGTCCTTCACCCATTTTTTAGTTTGGAATTCTTCTGATTTTGTAATTTGTTTTTTCCATAAGTAGACATAATGGCTCAATGGAAAAAAGAAACTACACATTTCTCCTCATGAATAGCTTTACAACTTACTACAAGAGATAAAAATGCATTTGTTTTGGACAACAAAGTTGTTCAAATGACATTTAGTGGGTACTGATAGTCAGAAGTCCAGAATTTTAGGCAAGAAATTGACAATAGACTGTACTGTGTGTAAAATACTCATAGGGCTTGAAGTAGGTTTCTTAGACAAGAGGGGGCTGTAATTACTTTGCTTTTTACATGCATGGTTTAATTTTTCTAGCAAGAATAACATGGTATAGGAATGTATTATACTAGAGTAAATCATAGTTTATATTGGAGGGGCTTGGGGTGGATACGATCCAGCTATCAGTTTTGTGAATGCATACACTTAAGCATGTGTGATAGTTTGTTTTTAATTTATTTACACCAGTGCATACCTTGAACATTCCATTTAGCAGTGGGATATGCAAATTGTTCCAAATGCAGCAGCAGTACGTTGACCTGAATTTCAAAACTGTCAGAGAGCTTTAAATCAAATCTTTATAACATTTTTAAAAAGCGACCAGTCCCAAGATGGAGGTACCAAACTCTAAAAAATTTGATTTCCGTACTTTCAAAAACCTGTGTATATCAACAGGGTAATATTGAAGTTCTACTTTACTTGCTTTCTAATTTTAACCTTTTAAGGATTTTATTTTATTTTACTTAATTATATTTTCTACAAATTAATAATTCCTTGATTAATAAAACCAAATGTCAGAGAAAATGACAACTTGATGAAAAATTAATACTCTACAATATTTTAAGGTATTGAAATACTAAAGATGTTCTCATAAACCTCATATCTCATCAGATCTTTGTGAAGATAAGTAACCAGAATTCTCTTTTTACCTAAGTTTTGACATCCACACATGTAGCTGCATTTTGGCAATATAATTTGGAAAATGTTTTAGCTGTTGTTTTTACTACTAGGTATTATGGATAGAAATATATTCCTAATTTGTGTCTCTTTTGCCTCATAATGCTTGTTTTTATTTCATATAATAAAAGTAAAATTTGAGGTTATCATAGAAATAAAGTTCCCTTTGTAAGAATTTGGTTACTGCATGTGGGTATGTGTGTTGCCAGAAATTTCATGGTGCAAAGTTTAGCAGTTTGTGTTTGCATGTATGGTAGACTAATTCAGTTGATTTTGAGTTTTTTGGATTTTAAAATTATTCAGTTAAGTAATGAAATTATAGAAAAAAAGATGGAGAAGTAAAAAGAATTAAAAAAAGACAAGAGAGCAAGGGAGAGAAAAACCTTTTAAAGGAAGAGATTTTAATATAGGTATTTGCTTTTTAAAAAATACTTTTGAAGCTTTATTAAGAGAACTGAATGCAAATAGTTGTATTTTTTCTTTCTTTTTTAAACTATTAGCTAAAAATGAGAAACATTTCTGTTTTATATTTTTCCTTTTACTATAGATCATTGGGTTGAAAGATAGAAGTATCTTGCATATTTTTTAATGTATGATGTTCTTTATTTACAACTTTATTGAAAGAAAAGAATAGGGAAAACACAAGGCTCTGTCGTTGATCCATTGGGTTCATGGTCCATTTTACATGTCCCTTGAATTGTCCAAAGATATACAAAACTGAATCTGCATGCTTAGTTTCCAAAAAAGTACAGTGCTCACATTTTAGGAAGTCTTTAAACTATACAAATACAAAGGAAAGGAAATCATTATTTGAAAACTGCATCAAATTAAGGGCCTTTTAAGCATAAATTTATGTTGTTGATATTAACACATGCCTAATGAAAACTCAAAGCTGGAAAAGCACTTATACTTCCTACTTGAGTGGACAGTTACAACAATCATTTTCCGCAATGACCTTTATATTTCAATTTATCATGAAGTGCTATGAACTTACTACAAGATGGAGCCAAGGTCAGAAGAGAAGAATATTCCTTTTTTGTAGGAGGGCAAACCCTCCGAGAATCAGCATGAGAAATGAACATCCTTTTGATTCCAGATGAAAACATGAATTTAGTCAATTTCAACTCATGCTAGGCTGACTTAAATCTTTTCCTTGACTTGTTTGGTGTCATTCTTCTAAATCAAGTACATTTAATTCTTCTAATTTATCCAGATGATCCCTGGTAAAAAGATTTTCATCAACAGCAACAGCTCCGAGGCTCTGTTTTCTGGTCCACCCAGTTCATTGTCTTCTTCCAATTCAGTGCATTCACCATTTTCAGTCTGACTTCCAGAAGCTTCACTTAGTTTGTTTTCATCTTTATCTGAAACATATGGCTAAATCCTTTGCAACTGACTACAGTGATGCTTGTCTAACCTGCATCTCTTGGGATGTACAGTCCTAAATGTATGTCATTTAAACTCACAGAGTCAGTAAATATTACATTATCTCTCTACTGTAAAAAATAACAAAAGCTGACCCAATACTAGCATCCAGAGAGTATGATAGATATTGTGAAAGTGAAAGGGAAAGAAAGTGCTCTAAAGAGCATAATGAAATGTATAGTGTGTAAGTTAGTTGACCATATTACTGAATTTCTGTTGGAACATTGAACAGAAGGATTTGTGCTGTCAGCGTTTGAGTGTCTAGTCACTATTTATGCTTTGATTTTGTAAATTTGGCAACAATTTTTGGAGATGACAACAAGTAATGTATCAACTAGTGATTCTACAGTGAGAATTTTTTTTTGTTCCTTGGAATGCCTTGAACTCAGGATTGTTCTACCCTTTTCTGCTTTTCTGTTCTCTTTAATTTTCTTTCATTTCTTTGCAAAAAGAAAAAGAAAAGAAAAATATGCAATATAACAACCATTGTTAAATTTCTTTCATTCTGTTGTGAAAACCTATATTGACATTGTCTTGAGTTTGTTGTTGTTGTTTATGCCTTTCGCTTTTTGTTCTTTTCTTTTCTCTTTTTTAAATGAAAAAAAAAACTCAGAGTCATCAACCTCGTCAACACTTGCTTCTTGAGTGTAGCACATATAATTGGCTTCCTCATTGTAATCATTGATACCTTGAGGTCATAATTCAAACACCTCTCAACCACTAATCACCAGTGCCTTTCCAGCTTTGAAATCAGATTTCCTTCTTTGCATATCTTATTCAAGTTTATCAATCTTTTCTTGTCTTTTCCTTTTCTTCCATGCAAGATAAAATTCTAGAATGGTTTTGGTAACATTTGGACCTATCGCAGAACACTGTCTTTAAATCACATCTTCTAATGAAATTTCATCGTCTTTCTTTTTATGTTTTTCAACACAAGTCCAGGAGGAAGTTCATGATGATACATACTTTTATCATCCCCTCCAGGGCATACCAAAAACCAGCCATACTTGTTATTTTCAATAGTTTCAAGAAAATGCTTGCTGGCTGAGTTTTTTTTTTTTTTTCTTTTTCACCTCACCATGCTTCTTGTTCACTACTTCTTCAAACTTTTTCTAATCCCAGTTATCCATTGTGTCTCTTTCAAGTTCTTCATCTCTCGCATCAGTGTAAACACTTGTTTTTCACATTTTCTCTCCAAAGTCAGGCCATGAGAAAACTTGCATTTATGACTATGTTACTTTGCCCTTGCCTGAAGAAGGCACACCGCACAGACTGGGAATCTACACTTTACTTATTTTTGGAGCAGCTACGACAGGTTTGAACAGCTTGTTTAGCTCCTGCAATTCTTTCTTCTTGTCATATTTCTTCAGTTTCTTTTCAGCTTCACTTTATGCTACCTGACATAGATTTTGTTGACCAAATTTAACTTGATGAGTGACAGCCTTGATAAACTTCTGTTGCTTTTCTCCTTTCTTATTTTTTAAACCAAAATTTTTGTTATCGATAATCTTTTTCTGTTCTACCTTTTTGCAATCCTCAGCCTGAGCCTGTTTCTTTGGGGGGCATTGCAGAGAGAGGTGGCAGCAGCCAGATTTGAGGACAGATGGATGCTGTAGGGGAATTTGAAACTGCAGCAGGAGGAGGAAGAAGGGACCCTCTTGCATATTTTTACATCTCCACAAATACCAGAATTTTTAAAATATAAATACTTAACTATTCATTTAAATGTTACATGAAATGAAAGTGTGCAGGATTATAACTAGTGTTGGTTTTGACTTTCATATTACACAGAAAAGGCTGCCAGCCAGATGATGGAGTACACAATCACTTGTTTTGTATTGTTTTTGTTTGTTTGATTGTTTAGAAAAAAAAGACTCACTTAATGTACAATTAGTGAAATGATCTCATTTTGCCCATCTGTTAATGTAATGACACAGTGGTCCTCTGTATCAATAGAAATTTTTGCCATCCAATGTTATATTGGCAATTTTTATAAAGCATCTAAGGAATATTGATCTGCATATTGAGATTAAGTAGAGTTAAGTGTTGTTCAACGTTCTGAAAACACAATATATGCCAATCCCAAGGTAAAATACTGTTCTCTGTAGATTTCTAGGAATATTTAAAATTGGAATGGATTACATTCAATCTTCCCTTAGCTAGATCTAGATTTTATTGTTTCGTGTCTTGCCCAGTTCCAGGCATCCAGTCTGTACTGGCAAAACTACTTGATGAATAGAGGCCACCAAACATCACTGCCCTAACTGCTTACGTACCTGCCACGAATAATACCTCTGTCAGCTAGTTAATGCTTGTTTTGTGCTGTCTCTGTTCTATTTTAGCTGATCACTATCTAAAGAAGTTAAGTTCCATTGAAACACAAATCTGTTGTGTTTTTGTTCATTTATTTGTATGAAAAATTATCCATTTTTTATACAATATAAAATAAGGCATGCTTAGCTTGAGAGTTTCTAAATTATATATTAAACAGTGTTATTTCTCTCCCTTGTTTATTCTATTCTTTATCATTTTATCAGTTCACATCTGCATATGAACCAAATTTCCATTTTTTGTTATTTTCAAGAATGAATAAGGGATTACTAACTACATTACTTAACAATCCACAGTTCTACATATTTTTAGCTGAGATTCCAGGTATTTGGGTGGCTACTATATGTGAATGTTGCCTTTTTCCAGACTTTATATTAACAAGGGAAAAGACTGTAACACAAAACAATACCTAAAAAGGCTTTTGCTTAGTGTTATGTTTGATCTTACAAATGAGGACAGTTGACTCACAAAGAATTTCTTGTTTCAGAGAATTCAGTTATAATATTTTAAACTCAGTTCTTGCATTAACAAACATAATGACCCACTTATGTTTAATGATGAATCTAAATATTATGGAAAACTAAAAATTAGACTATTTATCATACAATAGCTAAAATGGAAAAAGCTTTTCTATTTTAGCTTTTAGAAAAAAGCTAAAAATAAATATATTTTATAATGAACTTAACAAACATCTATGTTTGATTCTTATATATACACAAACAATATATTCTTTTACAGTGATTTTTAACACATTCTAAAACTGCACTTTTTAAAAGCTATTTTAATCTATAAGATCAAGTAATTCCATCCTTACTGAAAAGAAAAGATTAATATGCCTTCTAAACTTATCTAATGTACTCAAATATGAGTGGAGTAATGAATTTTTGAAGACAAAATTCAATTACTTTGTTTCTTTTGGAAATGTCTTATTAATTGAATAAAATATGTGCATAAAACACAGTGTTAAGTAATCAAAATGTATCAAGAAAAAACATGATATTGGAAATTTATATTTCATACCAAAACAGTGCATTTGGTTTTCCTCCCTATGTACCGTTTCTCCAAATATTGAGGCTCTTTTTGTATCTCTCAACTGTGTCTTTTCCTTTTTTTTTATTTTTAAATTTTACTTTAGAGAAAATAAAACCAAGCAAAATAAGACAGAATAAAGCCAATCAAAGCAAGAGTAAGTGAAACAAGATTTCAAAACAAAGAAATAGAAAATCAACAATGATTACCATAATTTCTCTTTTTGTCTTCAAAATAAATGCCCATACCTTCAGACATAGTAAAATCAAACAGAACAGAAATAGAATAGAACCAATAAATATAAAACAATGAGTGCAATATAGGACTTCAAAACAAGGTAACAGTAAATTCAAAATGGCTACCACAGTGTATCTTGTTATCTTTGAAATAGCTGCCAGTGCATCAGATACAACAAAATCAAACAATATAAAACAGATTAAAGCCACTCCTAGAAAGCAGCATCTCGGGCTGTCTCTTTGGGACCCGAAAGTCTCGGACCCGTAGAGTGGCCTGGGCTGTTTGGATCGAAAGTCTGCACAGACCTGCATCTCGGCGCGACTCTTTGGGACTGGAAGTCTCCCAGAAAGCAGCATCT